>ML279242.1:0-75076 GCA_005239495.1 Nicotiana undulata | reverse complement strand
TATATATATATATATATATATAGGTAGAACCCCGTGGCTTCAGTTTTATTAGTACATCCCTAAAGGGGGGAATATGGAGTAATGTGGCATTAATCAGAAATTAAGTGGTTCTAGTGACTATGGAATGGTAAAGGAAGAATGTGATAAATGAAAGAGGAATGAGATGTAACTTATCAAAATCTTACAGATACGCTACGATTCAAGAATATTGTGCAAGCACGACGTCAAGGAGAGGATGTAAAGGTTCCTGCCCAAGTTATTATTAATAAATAAGGAGCCAGTGCAAGAGGTAAGTTAGATAAAAGGAAATAACCCAAAAGAGGTCGCACGGGATGTGGATATGAGAATGGGCCGACGAGTAGTTAGTAGTTGATTCAGGAAGAGCCTAATCATGACTAGACAAGAAATTACAGACAAATCCGCAGATCATGCAAGATAAACATAAGGAACCCTAACATGGGGAATTCATCCTTGCAGTTATGACATCGTCACCTTTGAGAAATATTCAGATAGGAGTTGGGATAGTTAAAGACACCGTATAAGTGTTGGAGAAATAAAAGAGAATGCCACTTGGAAGACAGTCAACAGTTCAGAAGCAGCCCTACAAGCATAAGGGCGTGGAGGTAAGTAACAAAGGATAATTATAGGTAAGTACGAACATCAAAAATTTTGTCGAGTAAGAAATACAACAAGCTGGTAGCTTTACAAGAGCCAGAAGGTTCTCCCTAAATACTAAAACTAAAGACTAACTGAGGGAATAAGAAAGAAGGCTTCAACTTAAGGACAATAACCTGAAGAGGAAATGGTATTATAACAATAGTCTGACAACAACATTGTATGCATTCCATAAGGAAGTGGCAGCTACCGTGGCTAATGAACAGAAAGTAAAATTAAAAGTAATATTCGAGATCATATGAGTTGCACAAAAACTCTAGCATGTGTGGGCACTAAGATAAGCTAAGTATGGACGCAACAAGGGGGCAGAAAAACCAGGAAAGTAATAGCTTACGTTGAAAGAAAGCTAAGATGGAACGAAAGAAATTATTCGATCAATGATCCAGAGTTGGTTACGTTATGAACTCAATTAAGGGTTCGGAGTTTTATACATGCAGCATATACAGCCGTAGAAGATTCTAGTATACGTTAAAAGAAAGAATTGAGCCCAAGTCATAAATGAAGGATTAAATTTGTTAAAGGATTGTATTATGCATATTCATCAGTGCCCATGAAAGGCTAAATAGAATAACTAATACCATGAACCACGGATCGGGAGATAACTTAAGCCGACAGAAAGGTCGATCAGAAGAAGGAGGAAACTAAAGAGTTACATGAACAAAGTAAATCAAGAATCTGATTATTGGACCCAGAAGTTATAGGAATCATGATTAAGAACAGAGCAGAATCACATGTGCAAGGGATATAGCACAACGACCATATTCTATAATGGCTCTACGATAAAGCCAGTTAGAAAAATATCATCCACATAAGAATTCAGTATGGAGCTCCCGCCAGATTGTATAGGCACTAGAGGTGCAAGTATTACAATAAAACTTCAAATGGTAGATGTGATTTATGCCTGTGTGGGAGGAAGGTTATGAAAAAGAGATAGAAGAATGTGAGGTGATATTTTAAAGTAAGTAAGGTAAAGGTGAACAACGTACTAAATACTATAGTATAGAAAGAAGAGAGTGGTCCATACTTCAGGTAATAGACTAGAAGCGCTGAGATTCAGTATCCAGGAATGATATCAACATCGTCCGTGGCATACATTCCAACCTATGGTTTCTAAGTATCGAAAGGTCTAATTAGCGAGTGAAAGAAGAGTTAGAGACGATGTGATGTGTCGCTTAATGTCCCAGAATGACATAAGGAAATCTATGATGCAAGCAAGTTGAAAGGTTGCAAGTAATATAAATAGAGATGTGTAGGTCGCAAGCTATAACAAAATGGATAAGTCGTCAGAATTAAGCCCATGAAAACAAGCAGAGTATATGATTTTTCTAAGTTATACAAAGCTCACTATACCCTGAATGAACTCAAAGGAATCTAAGACTAATAACATTTAGAAGAGATGGAATGTTTCCCTATTAATAGAATGAGGGTGTAATTATTATAGACAAATGATGACATTTGGGCCTGCGATTGAGTAATGATATGACGAAGAAAAGAAAAGGATCTCATGAAATGGACATGATTAAAATACCCACGCAAGGTGAATCAGATTGGGATGTTGGGAGCTACGGTTAAGAAAGCAGGGTATTGCCCCAGGTGGATCAATCTAATCATATCAGATGTTTCCCGATAAAATATGAATCCTAGAGGTCATATTACATAAAAGGTTAAGTTATCGCGGGTGGATTACAGATCAAAATTGAGGTGAATCAAAAATGGATGGATAAAAGTTATAAAGTATGAGAGGAGATTAGCCCGTCATTCTTAAGATGAACAGTAATATGGAAGCATTAGAAGACATAGATTTATACGTATGGGATAAGCAATGAAAGTAACCTGGGATTTGGTAAAAGAACTCAGTAATGAGAAATCAAGGTAAGAGTTATGGTATAATATGACCTACGTAGATGCAGTAAATTCATCCAAATGGATAACCACGTCTATAAAATAAGATATAGAAATATTAGTAAGTTCGATAAAATACCAAGCGAAGAACTTCAGGATTGGCTAAAAGCTGGAAGAGAAGAGAAGAGTCAGGCGCACATACAAAGTTAGAGTTGTAAAGGCTCCATGATAGAAGGTAGCAACAGTTACGAGATTAGAAGGATTCCGACTACAAGTCGTGGTGCGAGAAATAGTCTTAAAGGGGGGAATGCCCTTGCCTTTGGGATTCATTAACAGAATAGTCGCCTAGATGGCAAGGCGAGTACTAAAATATTCGCAAGACCTATGGGTTATGAGAATGATAACAGTATCAGTCGACATTTGAGGACGAATGTTCCAAAGGGGGGAATAATGTTACACCCCATGTTTTCGTATGTGAAAGTATGCCAAAAGTAAATTGACGAAAGCTCGGAAATGAGATATTACATCCCGCATTTCTCGTACGTTAAAGTTTCACCGCAAGTTAATCGATGTAAGTTCGAGATGAGATTATTATGAGAATTTTATGCCTTTTCAAACAAATAATGAGTAAATTCATGAAGGTGAGAGGGTATGAAAACCGAAAAAATGAATTTCGTTGAAGTTCGACATTTTGGGATAAAATACGGACCGAGCTAAAATACCCAGTATTTATGGACTAATACCATACAAGGTACCACATGACCATGATAGTAAGATGTATAAGGTGTGTTAAAAGTGAGTAGTATTTTAAATAATTTGAGATAATTTGTTAATTATTGAATTGAGTGGAAAGTTAATAAAGTAATTACAAGTTTTTGGATAATCATTTAAGTGGGATTTTGGATAAATATTAAGGGGGCAACAACCCACGTGGAAGTATGGATATTTGGAAGCAAATGTCATCTACTCATGACATTAAGAAAGTGGTGGCAACATTAGATATATATGTGGACATCTATCTCATTTGAGTTGAAGAATACCCATATCTAATCTTCATGTAACGGGGTGGGATTTAAAGCAAGTTTCGTTTCAATATTTAACGCGTAGGAGCTCTAGAAAACTAAGGAGACTTGAATTTGGAAAAGATACAAGTTGCTTGTTAGTTTGATAGTCGTAGGAGGATGTTATTGAGATTAAGCTCTTTTTCCTCTAAATTCGATAGTGTTCTGTTACATGTGTAACAACTCCAAGTCATTTCCTTTATGAGCATTCCAGAATTTGGCAGTGTAAACATCTTTGAAGTAATTCAAGATCTGACATCCTACCTTTGCAACTGATATTTTGCAAACATGATTTGCTTCAACAATTTAAATGAAAATTACTATAGCAACGTGGGATTTGGGATTCGAAGGGACTACGGTAAAATATTTTTGAAGAATATCACACAGATTTTTCCCTTCTTCGATCCGCCGTCACGTGTTTTATCACAAAAGACGTGTGTTAGAGGGATTGACAAGAGAATCGGCTCAGGTATGTTAAGGCTAAGCCCTTCTTTCATTTTGGCATGATCTTGTCATTACACAAGTTTGATAACGAAGCATAAAGAAAAATTCATATTCCTGAATTTACGTATATTTGCTAGTCTCGCGAGTTACAATAATCTCTTTATCAGGACTTCATATTCATTTGAGTATTTTCATTCCAGTCAAGAGAGCAGAGAGTTTATATATATAGTATTAAAAGTATTTTCATTACCATCGAGCTATATTCGATGGGCCTACTGTTCGATGGGCCTTTGATCAGATGGTAAGTTATATACCGAGCCTACTGTTGCCGAGCGCCTATGAGCGAGACCAGTGGCCGAGATACAGAGCCTAGTATGGCCGAGCGCCTATGAGCGAGCCTACTACGGCAGAGCAATTATAAAGTTATATATATATATATATTTACCGAGCCTTATAGGGCCGGACAGTTATTTTACATACTATATTGAGAGAGTTGAGTCAATATCAGCAGGTAAGCATATCTTCAGATTATCTTTGACTTCCAGTTACCTGCAGTTATTATATTATCAGTTCAGTTTTAGCTTTCAGTAAACTGCCTTACATACTCGGTACATTATTCGTATTGACGTCCCTTTTGCCTGGGGACGCTGCGTTCATGCCCGCAGGTCATGATAGACAGGTCGAGATCCCTCTAAGTAGTCTATCAGCTCAGCGGAAGATGTTGGTGCGCTCCATTTGCTCCAGAGTTGCTTATTTGTTTNCTGCGTTCATGCCCGCAGGTCATGATAGACAGGTCGAGATCTCTCCATGTAGGCAATCAGCTCAGCGGAAGATGTTGGTGAGCTCCATTTTCTCCGGAGTTGCTTATTTGTTCAGTATAATTAGGACATGTATTGACTGGTATGGCGGGGCTCAGTCCCGACCTTTATGATACTTATGTACTCTTAGAGGCTTGTAGAGAGATGTCATGTATACGAATACTTGTATGGCCTTGTCGACCTATGTTTAGAGTTTATAAATGATTATGTTGGCCTATTAGGACCGTATGTCATGAGTATACGATGATGTAATAAGAAAGATACGATACGTTGGTACTCGATTGAGTAAGGTACCGGGTGCCCGTCGCGGCCCATCAGTCGGGTCGTGAAAGCCTAGGTCTCACAATTCACGGACAAACTGTGTAGAGTCTGAGGGATCGGTGTGGAGACGTCTGTACTTATCCCCCAGAGGCTTCAAAGTTAGGAATAACTTCACATCTATTCTTCTCTGTCGTGCGATTTGACTTTTAAATGCTAATTGAGTTTCTATTCTATTCTATCGCAGATGGTGAGAACGCGTGCTTCCTCATCTACCGATTATCAGCCTGATCCTCCAGTTGCAGCTCCTACGAGGGGTCGAGGACGAGGCTAAGGCCGTGCTACAGGCCGAGGCAGAGGCAAGGCTTAGCCCAGAGCAGCAGCCCCAGTAGAGGACCCACAGGTAGATTTTGCCGGTGAGGTTCCGCCTCAGATGGTTCTGGTCAGACCAACACAGGTCCCACAGGAGTTCATTGCCACCCGATACTTCAGGACGCTCTAGTCTGCTTAGTGGGCCTTATGGAGAGCGTGGCTCATGCAGGTCTTCTTCCTACAGCACCAGCCATTTCTCAGGCTGGGGGAGGGGCCCAGACTCCTGCCACCCGCACACCAGAGCAGTTAGCTACTCAGTTCCAGACTCCAACACCTGAGACAGTTGGAGTAGCTCAGCCGGGTATTGTGGCACATGAAGTTGAGGGAGCAACTATGTCTGCTGATGCTTTGTGGAGATTAGATCGGCTCACCAAGTTGATTCCTATTACTTTCACTGGTGCACCATTAGAGGACCCCCAGATTACTTATATAGTTGTTATGAGGTTCTTCGGAACATGGGGATTGTGGAGACAAATGGGGTCTATTTTGCTACATTTCATCTTTCTGGTACCGCCAAGACTTGGTGGAGGGATTTTTGCTTGACCAGTCCAGTTGGATCTTCGCCTTTGTCTTGGGCTCAATTCTCCGAGTTTTTCTTGGAGAATTTTCTACCAGTTACTTAGAGAGAGGATCTTCGGAGGCAGTTTGAGCGTCTCCAGCAGGGCTCTATGACAGTTACCCAGTATGAGACCCGGTTTATCACTCTGGCCTGACATACCATCATGATACTCCCCACAGATCGAGAAAGAGTGAGGAGCTTTATTGAGGGGATAGCTCAGCTTATTAGACTTCAGATGGCCAGAGAGACATGTATTGATATTTCATTTCAGGAGGCGGCCAATGTGGCCAGGCGGATTGAGATGGTTTTATCACAGGGCAGTGATCAGGGGTCTGACAAGAGGCCTCATCATTTTGGTCGATTCAGTGGTGCCTCATCTGGAGGCCGAGATTCTTTTGGAAGAGGTCATCCTCCTAGGCCAATCCAGTCAGTACTACAGGTATCCTGCAGTGCACCACCAGCTCCTATCAGTGCACCGCCACTTCAGAGCTTCCAGGGTGGTTATTCTGGTCGACAAGGACAGTTTTAGGTCCAGCAGCCTCAGCAGCCGAGATCTTGTTTCATTTATGGTGTTCCGGGGCACATTTCTAGGTTTTTCCCCCGAGCTTATGGTGGTTCTCAGTATCAGGGTTCCCGTGCTATGATTTTCGCACCACGTGCACCCCCACCCCCTCAGCCAGCTAGGGGTGGAGGTCGAGGTGCCAGAGGTGGAGGCCAGATAGTTAGAGGTGGAGAACAGGCTTTGAGGGGTAGAGGTCAGCCCGTAGTAGGTCGACCCAGGGATGTTCATATTGGTGGGGCTCAGCCCCGATGCTATGCTATTCCCGCCATACCTGAGGCTGAGGCCTCCGATGCAGTTATTATAGGTATGGTTTCAGTTTGCCGCATAGATGCTTCGGTTTTGTTCGATCTGGGGTCTACATTTTCCTTCGTGTCCTCATACTTTTCCCCTTATCTGATTATGCCCCGTGATTCCCTGAGTACTTCTATGTATGTATCCACACTGGTGGGTGATTCTACTGTGGTAGATCAAGTCTACCATTCATGCTTAGTGGTTATTGGTGATCTTGAGACTCATGTAGATCTTTTACTTCTTGATATGGTTGATGTCGATGTCATTTTGGGGATGGATTTGTTATCTCCCTATCATGCTATTCTGGACTGTCATGCCAAGACTGTGACCTTGGCCTTACCGGGAGTACCTCGATTTGAGTGGAGAGGGACTCCTAGTCATTCTTCCTGTAGAGTTATTTCATATATGAAGGCTCCGCGCATGGTCGAGAAGGGTTGTTTGGCCTATTTGTCTTATGTTCGTTATCCCAGTGCTGAGGCTCCTCCTATGGAGTCTGTACCCATTGTTCTTGAGTTTCCAAAGGTATTTCCTGCTGACCTGCCGGGTGTGCCACCCGAATATTGACTTTTGCATTGATTTTGCTTTGGGCACTCAGCCCATTTTTATCCCGCCATATCGTATGGCCCCGCCAGAGTTAAAGGAGTTGAAGGATCAGTTACAAGATTTTCTAGACAAAGGATTTATTAGGCCTAGCGTTTCTCCTTGGGGTGCGCCAGTGTTGTTTGTTAAGAAGAAAGATGGCACAATGAGAATGTGCATTGATTACCGGCAATTGAACAAGGTTACTATTAAGAATAAGTATCCTTTGCCGAGGATTGATGATTTGTTTTACCAGCTTCAGGGTGCCACAGTGTTTTCAAAGATTGATTTGAGATCTGGTTACCATCAGTTGAGGATTAGGGAATCTGATGTCCCTAAGACCGCCTTTCGCACTCGGTATGGTCATTATGAGTTCTTGGTGATGTCGTTTGGGTTAACAAATGCCCCAGCTGCCTTTATGGAGTTGATGAACCATGTGTTCATGCCTTATTTGGGTTTGTTCGTGATTGTCTTCATTGACGATATTTTGGTTTACTCCCGCATTCGGGAGGAGCATGAGCAGCACCTTCGAGTCATCCTCCAGACTTTGAAGGATAGGCAGTTGTATGCCAAATATTCGAAGTGTGAGTTTGGTTGAGTTTGGTTGCATTTCTGGGCCATGTCGTGTCGGCCGAGGATATTCAAGTGGATCCCAAGAAGATTTCAGCAGTTAGAGATTGTCCTAGACCCAGTTCAGCTACAGAGATTCGGAGTTTCTTGGGCTTAGCAGGTTATTATCGTCGGTTTGTGGAGGGCTTTTCATCTATTGCAGCTCCGATGACCAAGTTGACACAGAAGGGTGCCTAGTTCAGGTGGTCAGATGAGTGTGAGGCGAGCTTTCAGAAGCTCAAGACAGCCTTGACCACGACACTGATGTTAGTTTTGCCCACAGGTTCAGGGACAAATGACGTGTATTATGATGCTTCACGGGTTGGACTTAGTGCAGTGTTGATGCAAGATGGCAAGGTTATAGCTTATGCTTCACGTTAGTTGAAGGTTCAGGAGAAGAACTATCCAGTTCATGATTTAGAGTTAGCAGTCATTATCCAGGCATTGAAGATTTGGAGGCATTATATGTGTGGAGTGTCATGTGAGGTGTTCACAGATCATAAGCGTTTGCAGTATCTGTTCAAACAGAAAGAGTTGAATATGAGGCAGAGAATATGGTTAGAGCTGTTGAAAGACTATGACATTACCATCTTATATCATCCGGGGAAGGCCAATGTGGTGGCCGATGCTTTGAGCCGGAAGTCAATCAACATCGGTAGTCTTTCTTATATTCCGGTTGGGGAGCGACCTCTTGCTTTAGATGTTTAGGCTTTAGCCCATCGATTCATGAGATTGGATATTTTTCAGACTGGCAGTGTTTTGGATTATACTGTGGCCCCTTCTTCATTGTTTGATCGTATTCGAGATCGGCAGTATGATGATCGTCATTTATGTGTTCTTACAGATACGGTCCGGCACAAGGGTTCTAAGAAGGTTACAGTTGATGATGATGGAGTTTTGAGGATGTCGGGCCGTATTTGTGTGCCTGAATTTGGTGGTATTCGTGAGTTGATATTGTAGGAGGCCCATAGTTCCCGGTATTCCATTCATCTGGGCGCCGCAAAGATGTACCAGGATTTGCGACAGCATTATTGGTGGCGGAGGATGAAGAAAGATATTGTGGCATATGTAGATAGGTGCTTGAACTGTCAGCAGGTTAAGTACGAGCACCAGAGACCCGGTGGTTTGATGCAGCAGATTGAGCTTCCCGAGTTGAAGTGGGAGAGTATTACCATGGACTTCGTAGTTGGTCTCCCACGGACTCAGAGGATGTTTGATGTGGTGTGGGTCATTGTGGATAGGCTGACCAAATCAGCACACTTCATTCCTGTATCAGTTTCGTATTCTTCGGAGAGGTTGGCAAAGATCTACATCAGGGAGATTGTTCACCTGCATGGTGTGCCCGTATCCATTATTTCTGACCGAGGTACTCAGTTTACCTCCCATTTCTGGAGAGTATTTCAGCATGAGTTGGGCACACGGGTTGAGTTGAGCACAACGTTTCATCCTCAGACAGACGGACAATCCGAGCGTACTATTCAGATCTTAGAGGATATGTTACAAGCATGTGTCATTGACTTTGGAGGTTCATGGGACCAGGTTTTGCCTTTAGCTGAGTTTGCCTACAACAACAGCTATCAGTCGAGCATTCATATGGCTCCGTATAAGGCATTGTATGGTAGGCGGTGTCAGTCGCCAGTTGGGTGGTTTGAGCCGGGAGAGGCTAGATTGTTGGGTTTATAGTTAGTTTAGGATGCCTTGGAAAATGTGAAGACCATTCAGGATAGACTTTGTACGGCTAAGTCCAGGCAGAAGAGTTATGCAGACCGTAGAGTTCGTGATTTAGCATTAATAGTTGGTGACCAGGTATTGCTTCAGGTGTCGCCCATGAAGGGCGTGATGAGGTTTGGGAAGAAGGGAAAGTTGAGCCCTAGGTACATTGGTCCATTTGAGATTCTTGACAAAGTAGGAGAGGTGGCCTACAGACTTGCTTTACCACCAAGTTTATCAGCCGTGCATTCGGCGTTTCATGTATCTATGCTTGGGAAGTATATTGCCAATCCATCTCATGTGCTAGACTTCAGCAGTGTCCAGTTGGGCAAGGATCTGACCTATGAGGAGGAGCCGGTAGCCATATTATCCCGGCAGGTTCGTCAGTTGAGATCGAAGAGTTATCCTTCGATCCGTGTTCAGTGGAGAGGTCAGCCTGTTGAGGCAGCTACTTGGGAGTCCAAGTCCGATATGCGGAGCCGATATTCCCATCTCTTCCCCGATTCAGGTACCTCTCTATGTCCGTTCGAGGACAGACGTTTGTTTTAGAGGTGGAGATTGTGATGACCCTAAAGGTCATCCTGTTTATTGTTAGCTAATTATGTGTTCCGAGGTCGTGAAAACCTCCTTCTATCTCACCTCAATTTGCGTGCGTAGCCTGGGCGTGTAGCCGGGAAGCCTTTATG
Organism: Nicotiana undulata; assembly: GCA_005239495.1. NCBI lineage: Eukaryota > Viridiplantae > Streptophyta > Magnoliopsida > Solanales > Solanaceae > Nicotiana > Nicotiana undulata. The sequence continues at coordinate 64,610 of ML279242.1, read as the reverse complement.
TGAAAAACTGATAAAAATGATGATTTTGTATTAGAAATTTGAATAAAGTTGACTTTGGTGAACATTTTTGGTAAACGGACTCGGACCCGTGATTTGACGGTCCCCGAGGGCCCGTAGAAAAATATGAGACTTGGGCATATGCCCGGAATCAAATTTCGAGGTCACAAGTCCGAGAAATGAATTTTTATAAGAAATTGTTTTCTGAAAAATATAAAGGTTTTTGAAAGTGAAATGCTATGTGAAACCTGTGGTATCTGCCCCGTATGATGGTTCCGGAGCCCGGTACAGATTCGATATGATTTATATGTGTTGTCTGTAAAATTTGGTAAGAAACGGAATTCATTTGACAGGATTCGTACCATAAATGCATATTTTGAAGTTTTAGAAGTTTTGAGAAATTTCATTGATTTTGGGGTTTAATTCGTTGTTTATGATTTTATTTTGCCGATTTTATCGCACGAACAAACCTGTAGGATGTTTTTGAGGTTGTGTGCATATTTGGTTTGGAGCCCCGAGGCCTCGAGTGAGTTTCGGGTAGGTTTTCGGGGTGTTTGAACTTAAGAAACCACTACTGGTGCACCAGTTCTGGTGTGCCCGCACCTGCGAGCCTAGGGCCGCAGGTGCATGACCGCAGGCGCTCTTCCTTGTTCGCAGGTGCGGTCCCTCTCGCAGATGTGGACCCTTTTACACATAAGAGGTTCCGTAGGAGCGGATATTGTTCCGCAGGTGCGGCCTCCTGTGGGCCTGTCCTTCTTCCGCAGGTGCGATCAATTTCTCGCACCTGCGAGATCGCAGGTGCGACCCACGCATCGCAGGTGCGAGAGTCGAGGGAAGTTTATAAAAATGAACTTTAGACGTTTCTTCTTCAACTTTTTCACAAAAATAGAAGACCTAGGGAGATTTTTCTCAAGAGATTTTCTTCCCAAGTCATAAGTAAGTGTTCATTAACTAATTTCCTTCAATTTTCTAATGTTTTTCATCAACTATCTTCAAGAATCCTAGGGTTTTAATGGTAGAAAATTGGGATTTGGGTAGACTTAGGACTTTTTGACTAATTGTGAATTAGACCTCATTTTGGGGTCGAATTTCAAAACAAATTACATATTACGGGCTCCTGGGGGAATGGATGATCGGGTTTTTGTCCGAACCTCGTGTTTTGACCAAGCCGGCCCAGGGTCGATTTTTGGATTTTTGGCAAGAATTCTAGAAAACCTATAATTAAGCATCTAAATTGAATTGCTTAGCATTTATTGATGTTATTAAGTCGATTATGTCTAGATACGATTGATTTGGAGTCGGGTTCAAAAGGAAAAGCGGTGCTAGAGGCTTGATTTGATCGTGGAAGTCGAGGTAAGTGTTTGGCCTAACCTTAGCTTGAGGGAATAGGTGTTGAGTCTTATTTTATACGTGTTTATTCCATGTCCAATGTATAGGTGAGGTGACAAGTACCTATATGTTGTGGTCAAGCATGCCCGTGAGTCGAATATGAGTAATTATGTGATTTTCATTGAGGTTTATTGTGTTATGGATTTAGTATCAATTTGGCAGTTATTTATTCGGGATAGATTCTTGGTTGTGAATACGGTTGAGTATTTTATCGGTTGAGAAATATCTTGTGAGGTTATACACTTGTGTAGGATTGGTTATAGTTGTGTCCCTTGCCGTGACGGTATTATTCTTGTTGCTTGTTTCTTTGCATTTATGGTCTCTTATTGTTGCTTTTCTTGCCAAATTATTGTTTATGTTGTTTAGAACGAGGGGACATTCCTTTCCATGTTTATGTTGTTTATGCACAAGGGGACATTCCGTGCCATGTTGTGATACTTATGCACGAGGGGACGTTCTGTGCCATGTTTATGTTGTTTATGCACGAGGGGACATTCCGTGCCATGTTGTGATACTTATGCACGAGGGGACGTTCTGTGCCATGTTTATGTTGTTTATGCACGAGGGGACATTCCGTGCCATGTTTATGTTATTTATGCACGAGGGGACATTTTGTGCAGTGTTTATGTTATTTATGCACGAGGGGATATTCCGTGCTGTGATTGTGATGTTTTATGCACGAGGAGATACTCTGTGCCATGATTGTGATGTTTTATGCACGAGGGGACATTCTGTTCTGCCGTGCCGTTTCTTTTCACTTGTTTATTTTGTGTTGTTATTCCTCGTTGTTATTTTTGATATTTGATTTGTTGCCTCGTTCCATCATTTCAATATTTGCTACCCCTTTTCCCCATCATGTTTCCCCATTATTGTACTTAACTGTTTACTCCTTGTTGTTATTTCTTGTTATATTCTATTTAAACTGCACATGTGATATTACTTGTCGTGTCCTAGCCTCGTCACCACTTCGCCGAGGTTGGGCTCGGCACTTACTCAGTACATGGGGTCAGTTGTACTGATACTACACCTACACAATTTTTGTTGTGCATCTCCCGGTACCAGACTCAGTGGACACTGATCGAGGAGGCTTCCTTCAGTCCACCAGGCGACACTGAGGCAGTCCTGCAGGCGTTCGCAGGCCTTGGCGTCAACTCCTATCATACTTTTTTTCATGTCTTTACGTATTTCTTAGACAATAGTACCTTGTTTATTTTGACCTTTACTTGAAGTAATCATAGATAGTCCGTGAAATTGTGACACCAGATTTTAGGAGTTGTTATTAAGAATTTTGTAATACTATTTACTTAAGTTGTTAGATTTCATTTCTTCCGCACTTTGATTTCTAATTGTTCTTGTACATCACTGTTAAATGCTAAATAATAAAGGAACAGGCTAGAATAACTGGTAACGTTGGCTTGTCTAGAGGGTTCAATGTTAGACACCATCATGGTCCCGACGGTGGGATTTCGGGTCGTGACAAGTTGGTATCAGAGCTCTAGGTTGCCTAGGCCTCACAATTCACGGACAAACTGTGTAGAGTCTGAGTGATCGGTATGGAGACATCTATACTTATCCTCTAGAGGCTGCAAAGTTTGGAATAACTTCACATCTATTCTTCATTGTCGTGCGATTTGACTTCTAAATGCTAATTGAGTTTCTATTTTATTCTCTCACAGATGGTGAGAACGCGTGCTTCCTCATCTACCGATCAACAACCCGATCTTCCAGTTGCAGCTCCTACGAGGGGCCGAGGACGAGGCCGAGGTCGTGCTAGAGGCCGAGGCAGGGGCAGGGCTCAGCCCAGAGCAGCAGCCCCAGTAGAGGACCTGCAGGTAGATTTGACAGCACATGAGTTGTTCGTTCGGTTTGAGTTACTTATGGCAAGTGAGTTGTTCGTGTTGTTGTTATAGCAAGTGAGTTGTACGCGGAGCGTGTGGATAAGGATCTATTCCCCTAAGGTTGACGGCTCATGTTTCTCCTTGATGACATACACACGGTAATGGAAAAACATATCAGTTTTAGGTTTTTGTGTATCTTCTCTATATGCAAATTCGTTGGATTAGGAGATTAGGAGTTTCCTTGGTTTGGCGGGATATTACCGTCGCTTTGTAGAGGGGTTTTCTTCTATTGCTTCTCCCTTGACCAAATTGACCTAGAAGGGTGCTCCGTTCAGGTGGTCATATGAGTGTGAGGAGATCTTTCAGAAGCTCAAGACTGCGTTGACCTCAGCTCTAGTGTTAGTATTGCCATCAACTTCAGGTTATTATACAGTATATTGTGATGCCTTGAGGATATGCATTGGTTGTGTTTTGAGGAAGGAGGGTAGGGTGATTGCCTACGCCTCGCTCCTTTGTAAGACTCATGAGAAGAATTATCCCGTACATGATTTCGAGCTAGCAGCCATGGTTCACGCCCTGAAGATTTGGCCTCATTATCTATATGGGGTGCATTGTGAGTTTTTCACTGATCACCGTAGTCTGCAGCATCTGTTTAAGCAGAAGGATCTGAATTTGCGTCAGAGGAGATGGTTGAAGCTTCTTAAGGACTATGATATCACTATTCTATATTATCCGGGGAAGGCCAATGTAGTGGCCGATGCCTTGAGTCACAGAGCAGAGAGTTTGGGGAGTCTAGCATATCTCCCAACAGCAGAGAGACCATTAACACTTGATGTTCAGGCCGTAGCAGGTCAGTTTGTGAGATTGGACTTATCAGAGCCTCACCGGGTGTTGGCTAGTGTAACTTCTAGGTCTTCTCTTTATGACCGGATCAGAGGGCGCCAGTATGATGACCCACACCTGCTCGTTCTTCAAGATAGGGTCCGGCGAGGTAATGCCAGGGATGTGGTTATCGGGGAGGATAGTGTTATGAGGATGCAGGGTCGGTTATGTGTGCCTAATGTGGATGGGCTTCGCGAGTTGATTCTAGCAGAGGCCCATAGCGCGCGGTATTCCATCCATCCAGGTGCCACAAAGATGTATCAGGACCAGAGACAGCATTATTGGTGGAGGCGGATGAAGAAGGAAATTGTAGAGTTTGTAGCTCGGTGTCTCAACTGTCAGCAGGTCAAGTATGAGCACTAGAGACCAGGTGGAATGCACCAGAGATTAGATATTCCGGAGTGGAAGTGGGAGCGGATCACCATGGACTTTGTAGTTGGACTCCCACAGACTTCGAGGAGGTTCGATGCTATATGGGTTATTGTGGATCGGTTGACCAAGTCCGCGCACTTTATCCCTGTTAGTATTACATGATCTTTGGAGTGGTTAGTTGAGAATGACATTCGGGAGATTGTCCGGTTGCATGGTATCCCACTTTCTATCATTTCTGACAGAGGTACGCAGTTCACATCTCAGTTTTGGAGGGCCGTGCAGAGAGAGTTGTGTAGTCACGTCGAGTTGAGCACAGCATTCCATCCTCAGACTGACGGTCAGTCAGAGCGCACTATTCAGATTCTGGAGGACATGTTGCGTGCATGTGTCATTGATTGTGGGGGTTCATGGGACTAGTTTCTGCCACTCGTGGAGTTTGCATATAATAATAGTTATCAGTCGAGTATCCAGATGGCCCCGTATAAGGATTTATATGGTATGAGGTGTAGATCTCCAGTTGGTTGGTTTGAGCCAGATGAGGCTAGACTATTGGGCACAGACTTGGTACAGGATGCATTGGATAAGGTGAAGTTGATTCAGGAGCGGCTTCTCACGGCGGAGTCTAGGCAGAAGAGCTATGCGGACCGGATGGTCCGAGATGTGTCTTTCATGGTTGGGGAGAAAGTACTGTTGAAGGTGTCACCCATGAAGGGTGTTATGCGGTTCGGGAAGAAGGGATAGTTGAGTCCCCAGTTCATTGGGCCTTTTGAGGTGCTTCAGAGGGTTGGAGAGGTGGCTTATAGACTTGCTTTGCCACCTAGCTTATCGAGTGTTCATTCAATGTTCCATGTTTCTATGATCCGTAAGTATGTTGGTGACCCATCCCATGTTTTGGACTTCAGCATGGTCTAGCTTGAGGGTGATATGTAATACGAGGTAGAGCCAGTGGCTATTTTGGGTCGACAGGTCAGAAGGTTGAGGTCTAAGGATATATCTTCAGTAAAGGTGCAGTGGAGAGGGCAGCCGGTGGAGGAGGCCACTTGGGAGACCGGGCGGGAGATGCGGAGCAGATATCCTCACGTATTTGAGACTCCAGGTATGTTTCTAGACCCGTTCGAGGACGAACGTTTAATTAAGAAGGGGAGAATGTAACGACAAGGCCGGTCGTTCCGTGAGATTTGCCCTGTTTCCTCTATTTCAGCTTCTTCATGTGTTATTTAACATATTTATTTTATGTTGGTTCGGTTGGTTCGGGTTCGGAGTGGTCTTGGTGACAATTGAGACACTTAGTCTCTTAAATGAGATTAATAGTTCGAAAAGTCAACTGGGAGTTGACTGATAAGTAAACGACCTCGGAATGTGGATTTTATATCTCGGATAGCTTCGTTAGGTGATTTGGGACTTAGGAGTGTGCTTGGAATGTAAATTTGAGGTCCCGAGTAGAATGAGGCTTGAATGGGCGAAATTGAGTTTTTGGCGATTTTCGGTCGGCAGTGGAAAATGAGCTATCGGGGTCGGAATGGAATTCCGGAAGTTGGAAAAGGTTAGTAGGGTCATTTTGGAGGTGTGTGCAAATTTTCAGGTCATTCGGGCGAGTTTTGGGTGATTTCGGCATCTTTGGCGAAGTGTAGAAGTTTCTAAGTTCATAGGCTTGAATCTGATGTGAATTTGGTGTTTTGACGTTGTTTTGGGTGTTTCGAAGGCTCGACTAAGTTTGAATAAGGTTATGGGATGTGTCGGCCTTGGGTGAATTTTAGGAGGTTAACGGATCATTTTCGACTTGGGGAAAATGTAGATTTTGCTTGTGTGAAGGTTCTAGTGTTCTTCTATGCGATCACGGGGGTAAGTATGCGATCGCATAGGGCTATTTGGGGGCAGCATAGTTTTTGTACTATGTGATCGCGTTAGTGGGGTCGCGATCCTGTGAAGAGGGGACTACTGTGCAGTGCGATCGTGTGGGTAAGGTCCGCGATCGCTTAGGGGACTGAGGCACGTGAGAGGGCTACACAATTGCTTTGTGCGAACACGTGGGGCATGAACGTGATCGCGTAGATGGAGTTTGGTATGTGCTTCACGAACGCGCGTGTGGGGACGCGAACGCACTGAGGAAAAAGGGGCACATGTGCAGAATATTTAAAAAAAGCCATCTCCGCGACCTTTAGCCATTGTTTCACCTTTTTTGGACGGATTTGAAGCTTTTGAGAGAGATTAAAGAGGGAATCAAAGGGGAAACACTTGGAGGTAAGATTTTTGGACTCAATACTCGATTCTATGTTGATTTCTAAGTAATTAAACCTGAAATTAGTGTGATTTAAACCCAAAAGTTTGGGGAATTAGGGCTTATGATTTGGAGACCTTTGAGTGAGGATTTGAGGGGCCATTTGAGTTCCGATTTAGATGTTCTTGGTATGTACGGACTGGTGGGAGGATAAGGATTCTTGTGATATAATTTTTATCGAATTCCGAGACGTGTGCCCGGAGGTCGGGTTTGACCAATTTCGGGAATTGTGCTTAATTTTGATAAATTTCGAATGGGCTTTGTTCCTTAGCATATATTGATGGTATAAATATGATTTTGGCTAGATTTGGAGCAATCAGAGGTCGATTCAAGGGGAAAGAGCATCGCGAATTAGTATTCGGGCCAGTTTGAGGTAAGTAACGATTGTAAATCTAGACTTGAGGATATGAAACCCCGGTATTTCGTATTGTTTTGATAAATGAAGTGACGCACATGCTAGGTGACGAGCGTGTGGGCGTGCCGCAATAGGGATAGTGACTCGGTCCGTCGTGTAGCGGCTATTAAGCCAGGTGTTTGATTTGAAATCATATGATATCCTGTATTTTAGTGATTTATACTTTATTATGGGTTGTATGCCATGATTGGGGCCTTGTGCCGACCTGTTTAGACCCTCAGGGGTATTTTTCCCACTATTCTCACACTATTTTAATAGAAAATTTATGAACTCAGTCATGCTTTATACTGTTGATGTTATCACTGTTATCACCCTATTTTAGAATACTGTGAGGTATTTTGGGTTGAGTCCTGTGAGTTGTGATGAGTTGCCCCGGTGGCTTGTTAGGATGACTGAGTAAATCCGAGAGCCGAGTTGTGAGGATAGTTATGGATTGGGTTGCACGCCACAACAGATATTATGTGGATCGGGCTGCACGCCGCAGTAACATATATACATATATATATATATATATATATATATATATATATTGGATCGGGTTGCACGCTGCAGCAATATAGCGCTTGGGCTGAAGAAGTCCCTCCAGGAATCTGTACACCCCCAGTGAGCGCAATCGACTATTATTCGGATCGGGCTGCACGCCGCAGCGAATAGTATGTGGATCGGGCTGCACACCACATCAGTTATATGTACATGGTACATGTTGAGTGAGAGTGTTGAGTGTGAGTATTGACTTAGGATAGTGGAGTCACGAGTGACTGAGAGGCTTTATTTATGAGTGATTCTGTGCTGGAGAGGTTATTATTTATGAAACTATTGTTTGTCACCCCTCTTTACACTGAGCCTCTTTGATAAATGTTGGGCTAATGTTTTATACAAGTTTAAACGGAAAACTAAAGTTTTGTGAAATATTTCGTAAATGTGGATTCTTGACCTGATCTATTACTTTACTGGTACTTATTTTATGAATGTATAAATTTAAATGCTCGTCACTGCACTCAAGTCTTTAGTTATGGTTTTTACTTACTGAGTTGGCATACTCACGTTACTCCTTGCACCATGTGTGCAGATACAGGTACCGGGTCAGAGCGCTAACTGGTTTCCTTTTGCTTCGGAGCCTATTCGGGGATAGAGGTAGCTGTTTGGCATCCACAGCCTGCCTTTTTCCTTTCCTAGTTTATTGGTTTCTCATATTTTCTGAACTTGTATTAGTAAAGAAAAGATATCATACAGTATATTTACTCTTTTAGATGCTAATGACGGTTGACTCCAGATGTTTGGGGCCGGGGTTAGACTTAATCGTTTCATTATTATTACTATTGAATATGTTTAAAAGGGGGAACTTTAATAGAATATGACAATATATAGTTTAAATGGAAAGCGTTAATTGTTATTGAGGTAAATTAGCTAGCCTAGTTTCACGATAGGCGTCGTCACGGCCAGTATTGATTTTGGGGTCGTGACAAGTTGATTTTAGATGCTCATGACGATTGAATACGGATGTTTGAGGCCGGGTTTAAACTTAATCGTTTCATTATTATTGCTATTGAATATGTTTAAAAAGGGTCACTTTAATAGAATATGACAATATATAGTTTAAACGGGAAACGTTAATTGTTATTGAGGTAAATTGGCTAGCCTAGTTTCACGATAGGCGCCATCACAACCAGTATTGATTTTGGGGTCGTGACACAGTTGGACCAACTCAAGCTCCGGGGCCACCTATTGCTACACCTGGTCTTAGTATAATTTTTCTTAGATTGTGGGTGTGCATTTGAGTTTGGCTCCGATGGGTAAGGTGCTACCTCACATGCTAGGGGGAGGAGCCAAGACTCTCGCTGCACGCATACTAGAGCAGCTAGCTCAGAGTCACCACACATCCTGGGTTCTATCGGTGTAATCGGTCAATTTATCTCAGGCCGAGATTAGACCATCCTTGACTACTTAGGAGTAGAAGAGGCTAGAGAGATTTTAGAGACTTCATCCTCCTCATTTCAGTGGAGAGCCTACTGTGGATGCATAGGATTTTCTTGATCAGTGTCAGCAGATTCTACGCACTTGGGGTCTAGTGGAATCAAATAGAGTTGACTTTACTACTTTCCAACTAATAGGGCTAGCCTACAATGGTGGCAGACCTATGAGTTGAGTAGGCCAGCTGACACATCACCACTCACATGGACTCAACTCTCAGTTCTCAGTTCTTTTATTTGAGAAGCTCATCCCATAGACTTGCAGAGATGAGTTGCGTAATGAGTTTGAGCATCTATGCTAGGAGGGTATGACTGTGACTCAGTAAGATATGAGGTTCATGGAGCTAGCATGTCATGCAGTGTTCTTGATCCCTATTGAGAGGGAGAGGGTTAGTAGGTTCATTGAGGGCCTCAACTTTGGTATCTGGTAGGTGATGGCCCGGGAGGCCGAGACTGATACTACTTTCCATCAGGCTGTTTAGATTTCTAGGTGCTAGGAGAATATTCACATGCAGGAGAGAGAGGAGAAGGACTCCAAGAGGGCCCGTGGTTCAAGTGGTTTTGATGGTTTATCATTTGGAGGCCAACGACATCATAGTAGAGAATGTCCTTTCAGCCATGTTCAATCAGCCCAGTACGTTCATCGTGGCTCTACATTCAACCATGGTTCATAAAACACTCGCTAAGCCACACATATTTTAGTGCATTGCCAGTATAGACTTCACATCGTTCACTATTCGTTCAGGGTTCTTAAAGCGGGTAATCAGGTTCCTAGGGGCAGTCATAGAGCCAACATCCTCGCGAGAAAAAAGGTTGATTAGAGTGTGGAAACTTGGGTCATCTCAGGAGGGATTGTCCCAGACTTTTAAGCAGTACACTATATCAGGACGAACCGCCCATGGTTCCACTGCCAGTAGCTACACCACCCGCACAGGCATCTAGGGGTGGGGCCTAGTCTATTCGAGGTTGTCCTAGAAGGGGAGGTCAATCTGGTAAAGTATAGGTCCGTTGCTGTATTTTTCCAGGCAGGCCAAAGGCACTTGCTTTAGACGTCGTGATTACAAATATTTTCTCAATGTGCCATAGAGATTATTCAGTATTATTTTACCCTGGTTCCACTTACTCTTATATGTCATCATATTTTGCTCATTACTTGGATATACCTCCTGGTTCCCTTAATATTTATGTTCATGTATCTAGATCTGCTAGTAATTCTATTATGGTAGATAATGTGTTCTTGTGTGGTTACTATTGGGGGTTATGAGACTAGGGTCGATCTTTTATATGGCGTATCCTGTGATGTTTATACAGATCATCAGAGTCTCTAGCATATGTTTAAATAGAAATATTTGAAATAGAGATGGTTGGAGCTGGAAGAAATATGATATAACTATTATTTATCATCTGGTGATGGCAATATGGTAGCAGGCGTCGCGTGTAGAAAGGCGAAGAGTATGAGGAGTTTAGCATTCATTCCAGCTATGGAGAGGCCTTTACCTGTGGATGTTCAGGGGTTGGCCAATAGGTTGGTGAGATTGGATATTTTAGAGCTGAGTAGATTCCTTGGTTGTATAGTTTCATAGTTATCCTTGTTTAAACGCATTAAGGATCAGCTATATGATGATCCCCTTTTGTTTGTCCTTAGGGACATAGTTCAACGAGGTGGTGCTAAGGAGGTGACCGAAGGTGATGATGGTGTATTGCGACTTCACGGTCGTATTTGTGTTCCTAATGTGGATGTCATGAGATAGTTGATTCTTGAAGAGGCACATAATTCGCAGTGTTCTATTCATCTAGGTTCAACGAATATGTATCGTGATTTGAAGCAGTATTATTTGTTGACAAGGATGAAGAAGTACAATGTTAGGCATGTTTCACGATGTTTGAATTGTCAACATGCCAAGTATGAGCACCAAAGATCGGGTAGTTTACTTCAGAACATAAATATACTGGGGTGGAAGTGGGAGTGTATCACTATGGAGTTCGTAGGAAGGTTTCCACAGACTTTGAAAAGTTTTGATGCCATTTGAGTTATTGTGTATCAGTTGACCAAATCGGCGGTTTTCATTCAGGTTATGACTTCCTACACTTCAGAGTAGTTGGCTAGGATCTACATTAGAGAGATTTTTTTCCTGCACGGTGTACCTGTTTCTATCATCTCGGATCATGGCACTCAGTTTACTTTGCATTTCTCGAGGGTTGTTCAATGTGAGTTGGACACGTAGGTTGAGTTGAGTATTACATTTCATCCTCAGATTGATGAGCAGTTTGAGCGGACCATTCAGATCTTGGAGGATATTTTGAGAGCTTGTATTATAGAATTCGGAGGCTAGTGGGATCAGTTTTTACCTTTAGCGGAGTTCGCCTACTGTAATAGCTACCAGTCCAGCATTGAGATGGCTCCGTATGAGGCCTTATATAGGAGGCAATGTCCCTTTGTTGTCGGTTGGTTTGAGATTGGGGAGGCTAGGTTGTTGGGCATAAACTTGGTTTGTGATACTTTGGATAAGGTGAAGTCGATTAAGGAGAGACTCTACAGCCCAGTCCACGTAGAAGAGTTATGTAGATAGCAAGGTTCGTGATGTGGCAGTCATGGTGGGTGAGAAGGTTCTACTTAGAGTTTCGCCTATGAAAGACATTATGAGGTTTGGGAAGAAAGGAAAGTTGAGCCCTCGGTACGTTGGTCCATTTGTGATGTTGGAGAGAGTTGGTGAGGTAGCTTACAGACTTGTTTTGCCACCTAGCTTGTCGATAGTTCATCATGTGTTTCATGTTTCCATGCTTCGGAAGTATTATGAGGATCAGTCATATGTGTTGGGTTTCATTTCAGTGCAGTTGGATGGGAATTTAGTTTACAAAGAGGAGTTGGTAGCTATTTCGGATGTAACAACCCGACCAGTCGTTTTAAGCTTTAGCATTTCCATTCGGCAGTTTGACCCTTCGCGCAACTTCATAGTATGCATTATGACTTGCGTGTATGGTTGGTTTTGATTTTAGAGAGGTGGGTTGATTGGAAGTGTAATTCTCACAATCCGTGTGTTTTCTATTTACCTCGTGTACCATACACTTCGTGTGTAGATCCAGGTGTTTCCAGTCACGGTGGTTGTTGATCTTAGAGTTTTCGGTCGTTCGGAGATTATCGAGATAGCTGCCTTGGCGTACGCATACCTTGACTCTCCTCCCCTATCCCTTAGTTGTTTTTATTCAGTTCTACTTCCTTAGACAGTGTATTAGACTATGTATTTGTGTAGATGCTCATGTAATAAATGACATCCGATTTTTGAGAATTTCTGTATTGAGTTGTGACGTTTTCATCTAGTTTTTATGAGATTTTCACTTATTTAAACCTGTTTTTAGTATAATATCAATTTGAAAGTGTTGGTATGTATGAGTTGTCGGCTTGCCTAATATTGTGATAGGCGTCGTCACGACATGTGAGATTTTGGGTCGTGACATTTACAAACTTCTTTTTATCATGTTTGAAAACTTTTGTATTTCATTGGCAATTTTGGACTGCAATCTAATTAAATGTTTGTTTTTTTATTTATTATATCATGAAATTTGTGATTTTCTGCTGTTGCTCGATTAAATTTAAAATGCTTTACTTTTAGATTATGACGAAAAGTTTGTATGCATTGGCTTAGAGAAAACATGATTTTCAAGATTTCTTTTTTGACTTTAAAATTGATCCAGAGAACATTTGATAGATAATATTTTGAAATCATGATAGAGTTGATGTGAATGCCTTGCTATCTTTTTGTTGCATTAATTATACATATTTCTTCACAACGTTTTTTGCTTGTATATTTTATATTGTGCAATTGTCCTATATTGAAAATGCTATTCTTGATTGTGGACTATTGTACTTTCCTATTGAATAATTAGTATGATTCTCCAATGGTTGTTATATTTGTGCAAAAACAATTAATAGAAAGGATATGATTCCCTTCTTGAAAACTTTGTTAATATTTAGGAATGTTAATTCACTTTCAATATGATAGAAATAGGAAGTATTCTGAGTTTAATTTCTATTGGAAATGCGTTTTTAGTTGTGTTGTTGGTAGCAAAGGTGTGATTCCCCTATTGAATTATAATTATTATGTTACGTGAAAGTACATCATAAGTCAGTCATAAGTCAATTGATGTAAGCTCGGAAATTAGATCATCTTTGAAAGCATATAAAGTGATTTAATGTTGTTACACCTTGTACTCAAACGGCACTGTCATTATAGGATTATCTAATGTTAACTCAAAAAGGACGAAATTCTTCTACAAAGATAAGAAAAGTTTACCGAAGTCTTAAGTAAGTTAAGATGAATATGAGACTTGTTAATCATAATTTAAATGAGTTTAAAGTCATGATATTACTATATATGATGTTAATATATGAATTATAATGTTTGAAAAAAATCGGATTTAAGTTGCGGAAAAACCGACAAAGGATTTGCCTTGTAATGAAGCGTTTTCAGCAATATATTTCATATACCAAAATTAAGGTCTTGGAACCTAGGTACCAACGGTCCAACCCATTTATTCATACGATATTGGGGTAGAGAAATATGAAATTTTAAAGAAGGGTCGCCAAGTCAGATTGCAGCACTTCGGAGAAACTGGCAGGTTTATAAGCCAAATTGCGACGCAGTTTTCTCCCAATTTATAGAGGGTTACAGGGAGATATTAATATGTACCTAAAGCCCCATGTGTCTAGCTTTTAATGCTGAAATCGTTTGCAAATACGGTATCGGAGTAAAGAGATACAAGTGTCCGAAGTTGCACTGCTCAAGCTGCTAAGCAGGAAACTTACCCACCTGCTTGAAAAATTGAGGCGGTGATCTTATAAGTGGTCTTATCCCCTTATACCTCGTCAAAAATACAGATTTTACTTACAACAAAACATTTTCAAGCTCTCCAAGAACTGGTCCAAGATCCCAAGAACAAAACTCAAGGAAAATCAACTCAAATCATCATCAAAGGTGTTAAAGTCTACAAGAAAATGCTTCTATGATGTTGTGGTGTGATTGAGGGCTATTGTGAGCTAAGTTGAGATAGGGTTTCGAGTTTTAGGTGTTTTACAAGGTATGTATAACATCTTCTTGATTGTTCTTACGGTTAATCTTGTGTTGGTTGTGTTGTTTGAGTGAAAACCATAAGATAGCACTTGAAAGAACATGAGATATGGTTGTCTTTTTGGTTGGAGTGTTTTATGGCTAAATATATGGTTTGTGGTGGCTGAAAATTGTGAGAAGTTATTTAAAAATGTTGTGGCCGTTGTTGTTAAGATTTTCTAGGTTTTAATTAAGTTGATTGAAGAAGAAAGGATGAAAAATAAGCGATTGACAATTAAGATGCTAGACGTCTGGGGCTGTTTTGGAAGGCCTTTTGTGGATGTTTTAAACTAGAAATAATATGGTACATATAAGTACGTTGTTCTGAAGTTTGTAAACTAATTTATGGAATAAGAGTTGGATTCAATTTATATCTTGTTATGAGTAAAAACGAGTATGCCGTTCAATATGATTGTTAATATAATCGGAGACTCATATTGGATTATATTGTTGTTATTGCTATTGTTGGTTAACATTGATGTTGTTGGGATGTTGATGACCCTTAGTGAGTTTTTGGATTTATTAAACATAGGGGGAGTTTCTGCCCAAATTTTCTTAAGCCATACGACTAGCCAAATACGATGGTACGACATTATATGTTAACGACAATATCATTTCACTTGTTGTAGAGGCAAGAAGTTGTGTTGAACTTGGTTGAGTAATAAGGAAGACATCATATAGGTATGTGAAGGCTATCCCTTATTTCCTTTTGGCATGATACAATGAAACGAGCAAGCACGCAAGTTTCACGAATGATTCTATTCTTAGAAGTATTAGGGTTGCCTATGTTCTTGCTTCCCTGTATGTCCAACTATCATATCGTCTGTTCATGGGTCTCATGACATTCCGAGACATCTTATTGACTTACTTCTTATGCATTGTATTTATTTGTACATCTATACTGGCCCATGACTTTAACGATCCGACCGGTCGTTTTGCGTTACCGAACCCCGTTTCCCTAAATGAGACTTCCCATAACAACTTCTTATTTATGACTTGCCTGAAAAATTTAGTATCATGAAGGATAAAAGGGTACAAAAATTAAAGAAAACGAGTTTTGTTGACGGTGGCCGATTTGGAATAAAATACGGGTCGAGCGATAATACCTGATATTTAAAGACTAGTACCATACAAGGTACCACATGGCCTTGATAATAAGGTATGTGAAAAACGAGTAATATTTTAAGTAAGTGGGAATAATTCTCAAATTTGTGGGTAATTGGTTAATTACCGGGTAACGGGACATTACCCGATTAACTAATAAGTGAATAAAAATTAATAATTACCCCAAAATAAACGTTGCAGCCAACCACTTTCCAAACAATGACTCATGGTCACGTTGGAGTAAGTGGCTACCTGAGAGTTAATTAAAATTTAATGAGTAGCTTACTACAATCTGGTTCCATTTTAATTTTAGACAAAAGAACCAAAGATGTTCTTAATTCAAAAGCAAGAAAACATTTCCGTTTTCCTTGTTCAAAATAATTCAAAGTAGAGAAGTCCAAATTAGTTCAAACAATTCAAAGTAGAGAAGTCCAAATTCGTTCAAAATTATTCAAAAAGTACAGAAGCTCTCTTCATTATTAAAAATTCAAAGGAGGAAACGCTCATTTCAATCAAGAAAAATTCAAAGAAGCAGAAGCTGATTTTCGTTCAAATACTTCAGCGTAATTCCATCAAAATTTTGCGGTTACAAAAGAGTACTGTGCAATCTTTTCCAAGAATATTATACGGTTTTTTCCTACTCCAGTTACGAGTCCTCGGGTATAGAGTCGTAGTTGCGGGCGTGTTCTTGGTACGAGAGGTAGATTCGACACGAGGTGAGTCTCCTTTCTAACCTTGTAAGAGGAAATTGTCCCCATAGATGTTCTATGCGCTGTGTGTAATTGTTTGTGGGGGCTACGTACGTACTAAGTGACGAGAGTCCGTACGTAGCGGCTATTATTGTTATGTCCGGGTAGTTAGGCCCCACATCATGTCCTGTGTTCTTCTCGTAATGAATTATATGTTATGAAACCTTGTTGTACGTAGTTCTGTTTCTCTGAAATTTATGGAATTTAAATAACATTTAAAAAAAAGGAAATTTTCTTATGGAAAATAATATGAAGGGATTTGTTCTACGAACAAAAATATGAAAGGAGTTGTTTTACGGAAAATGATATAAAAGAAATTGTTTATGGAAGTATTATGAAAAGAAAAGAATATTGTGTGTGCATGTGACCGCTTCGCACTTTATACTCCGCAAGCGGGGTATGATTTCCCCTACTCTTATGGGATCGGGTCGTACGCCACAGCGGATTTAAAGATACTCTTATGGGATCGGGTCGTACACCACAGTGGATTTAAAGGTAATTTTATATAATCAAGTTAGCACACGAGTCGCAAGTATGATTCGCGATCGTGGGGAGGTTTATATTTAATCAGTATAATCGAGTCGGCACACGAGTCGAAGGTATGATTCGCGACCGTGTGGAGCTTTATAATCGGGTCAACACACGAGTCATAAGTATGATTCGCGATCGTGGGGAGCTTTACGACCATTTAGTGTTTATATACTACCTTACGACTCCGGCCGGTTGTCTTATCCTTGTGTGCGCATGACTATCTAGTTCTATTTCATTTATAATGGCCCGACAGATACTTGGGAAAGAGGAAGGTATACATTGTTGTTTAGATTCGGTAGTTACTTGGATGTTCTGTACTCGACATGTATTTACTACTTACTGCCTCCCATGTCTACTGCATTTTGTTATATCCTGTTTTATATTATTTTTGTTGGACCTTAGTGAGTATCGAGTCGACCTCTCGTCACTACTTCTTCGAGATTAGACGGGATACTCAATGGGTACATATTTATTTAATATGTACTCATGCTGCACTTCTGTACTTAACTGTACAGGTTCTGAGGCTGGTGCTTCTGGTTATCAGACCGGAGCTAGATATTGACTGTAGCAGGCCTGACTTCACGGTGAGCTATTTTTCCTAACGATCCTCAGCAGCACCATGGAGTTTCTTTTTCTTATGTTCCCGTCTATTTGTTTCAGACAGTGGGATTTTATATTCTACCTTTTGTCTATCCAGTTAGTGTGCCAGTGACACTCGTGACACTAGTTCCTAGCACACACATAGTAGGAGGAAGAACCCTTAGTTAAATAAGTGTTGGCTTGCCTGACCCCGTTGTTGGGCGCCATCACGACCTGAGTTAGGATTTTGGGTCGTGACAATGACCATATGGAATTACATACGCGTATAGTATATGTATATGGGGTATGGGTAAAGGTTATGGCGTTATATACACACCACCACCTGATCAGGCTGTATACGTTGATGATTTTGCCCACAGAGACCGAAATGATATAACAGGATTCCCTCAGAGGCTTGATGATGTTATGTACGCATATATCTATGCATAATATTACATTTACGTGCACATGCGTGACATTATAAACATTTTATGATTCACAGAGCTATTCAGACTTATAGGTTGAGTACTTTACTCCATATTTCTTTCATTTCTTTTATATACAACTTTTCATTCATTACATACTCGGTACTTTATTTGTACTGACGTTCCTTTTGCCTGGGTAGCTGCGTTTCATGTCCATAGGTCCTGAAAGACAGGTTGACAATCCTCTTAGTAGGCTATCAGCTCAGCGAAAAGTGTTGGTGCACTCCTGTGAGTACTCAAAAGGTCATCCTAAGTAATTCTAGCTAAATATATGTTTCGAGGCACTGAAAGCCTCCGTTAATCTCACCTCGATATGCGTGCGCAACCCGAGCGTGTAGCCAGGAAGTCTTTATATTGAAATTTGATGAAAAATATAATTTATGATAATTAAATGAATAAAGTTGACTTTGGTTAACATTTTTGGTAAACAGACCCGGACCCGTGATGTGACGGTCCCGGAGGGTCTGTAGGAAAATATGGGACTTGGGCGTATGCTCGGAATCGAATTCCGAGATCCCAAGCCCGAGAAATGAATTTTTAAAGAAAATTGTTTTCTGAAAATAATAAAGGATTTTGAAAAGGAATAATTATGTGAAAACCGTGTTACAGGGCCCGTACTATGGTTCCGGAGCCCGGAACAGGTTTAATATATGTTATTGGTCTTGTCTGTAAAATTTGGTGTAAAGCGGACTTGGAATGACGTGTTTCGGATCAAAATTGGAAAAGTTAAACTTTATGAAGTTTTGAGAAAATTCTATGGATTTTGGAGTTAAATTCATTGTTTTTGATGTATTTTGGTGGTTTAGTTATTTGAATAAGTCCGTAAGATGTTTATGAGGTTGTGTGAGTAATTGGTTTTGAGCCCCGAGGGCTCGGGTGAGTTTCGGGTAGGCATCGGAGTGCAAAAAGTTAGAAAATCTGGTGTAATGTTGCTGGTTTCTTGTGTCTGATGTTTTTCTTCTCTGCGATCGCAGCCCTTGCTCCGCGATCACAGAGGTCCGTCCAGGTCCCTTCTGCGATCGCTTCCCTTCGACCCGCGATCGTATAGTGTGACGTCCCAGTGTTTCGCGATCGCAAACCTCTTCCTGCGATCGCATAGGGTCAGCTAAGCTATGCTCCGTGATCGCGACTCCTCTTCTGCGATCGCAGTGAGTTAGGACCAGAATCTCCGCCATCGCAGCCCTTTTCTTGCGATCACAATGAACAAAATCGGCCAGTTAATTCCTTAAGTCAAAAACAGAATACTTACACGGGATTTTTCGTAATTCACTAACTTCTTCTTCCCCAAGACCCCATTGACGATCCTCAAGCTAATTTCCCTCCATAAAAACTTGGGTAAGTGATTCTAACACTAATTTCTTCCACCTTTCTTCAATAATCACTAGAATCTAGGCCAAAAAATCTTAAAATCAAAATAGAAATTAGGGGTTTTGAGTAGAGTTAGGTTTTTTGGGAATTTTGGGTGATTCAACCTCAATTTGGGGGTCGAATATTAAAACAAATTATAACTCGTGGGGTTATGGGTGATGGTGTTTTTGTCCGAGCCTCGTGTTTGGTTCAAGCGGGCCTAGGGTCGAATTTTGGTATTTTTGAAAGAATGCTAGGAATTGTATAATTAGGCTATGGGCCTGTGTTAATGAGTCATTATTGATATTATTGAGTTAATTATGCCTAGACATTATCGTTTCGGAGTCGGATTCTAAAGGAAAGGCGGTATTAGAGGCTTGACTTGCACTTTGGAGCTGAGGTAAGTGTTTGGCCTAACCTTACCTTGAGGGATTAGGTATAGAGTCTTATTTGCTATATGTAATTCATGTCCAACGTAAAGGCGGGGTGATGAGTGCCTATATGTTGCGGTCAAGCATGCCCGTGAGTCAATTGTGATGAATCATACCGCGTTCTTAATATTCTTTGTACTATGAGTAATTGGTGAGTTAGAAGTGATACCTTGATGTTATTTCATGACATGAGCAGTTATTGTGTTATTTGTTTCAGTTGAGGCTTTTACTATCGAAATTGTATTTCTGATGCGAGGTTGGTTATAGCTGAGTCCCTTGCCGGGACGATAGAATTTTATTGAGTATTTCCATACACTTGAGACTTCTTATTGTTGATTTTCACATTATAATGTTGCTTTTATATTATTTATCGCACTAGGGGACATGTCGTGCTTATAGTTTATTATTTATCACACGAAGGGACATGCCGTGTTGATCGTTTATTATTTATCGCACGAGGGGACATGCCGTGCTGATTATTTATTATTTCTCACACGAGGGGACATGTCGTGTTGATCATTTATTATTTATCGCACGAGGGGACATGCCGTGCTGATTATTTATTATTTCTCACACGAGGGGACATGTCGTGTTAATCGTTGATTATTTATTGCACGAGGGGACATTCCGTGCCGAGTGTTACTATTTATGCACGAGGGGACATTCCGTGCCGAGTGATTGCGAGATTATGCACGAGGAAACATGTCGTGCCTTTTGCTGTTCATTATCTTTCCTAAGGCGTTAAATTCCTGCTTTTACTTTTTACACTTCAGTTATTACCCTGTTCTACTGTGCTAGCATTTTGTTGCCCCTTTTACCCCCAACATGTTCTCCCCATATCTGTTTTACTTTCTTAATTTCGTCGACATTTTCTTGTTATTATATAGAATTGCACAGGTACATATATTGTTGTCGGTCCTAGCCTCGTCACTACTTCGCCGAGGTTAGGCTCGACACTTACTCAGTACATGGGGTCGGTTGTACTGATGCTACACCTGCACTTCTTTATGTTGTGCAGACTACGCAGTCGGACCCAGTGGTCACTAACGGTCAGAGCGTGCCATCAGTTCATACAGGAGACATCGAGGTAGACCTGCAGACGTTCGTGGGCCTTGGCATCACCTTCTACCCTTCAATTTCAGCTCTGCCTTACCTTATAGTTCAAAGACAGTCATATGTACTTATTTTCAGACCTTTATTTTAGTAATCTCTTAGACAATTCGTGAGTATGTGACACCAGTTCTGGGATTTGTATATGGATTTTATTTCGAAGTTGCTATATTATTTTTGGTAATTTGTTAACCTTCATATTTTAGACCATCGATGCCTTAGTTATCTCATTCGTTTTGGTTGTTAATGAGTTTTATTTAGTTCAAACGTTCGCTTGTCTAGCGGGTTCAACGTTAGATGCAGTCATGGCCCGAAGGTGGGATTTCGGGTCGTGACAAGTTGGTATCAGAGATCTAGGTTGCTTAGGTCTCACAACTCATGGACAAACTTGGTAGAGTCTGAGGGATCGGTACGGAGACGTTTGTACTTATCCCCCAGAGGCTGCAAAGTTAGGAATAGTTTCACACCTTTCATTCTCTGTCGTGCCAGTTGAATTCTAAATACTAATTGAGTCTCTATTTTACTCTCTCGCAGATGGCGAGAACGCGCGCTTCCTCATGGACCGACCAACATCCTGATCCTCCTATTGCAGCTCCTATGAGGGACCGAGGTCGAGGCCGTGCTAGAGGCCGAGGCAGAGCTAGAGTAGTAGCTCCAGTAGAGGACCCACAGGTAGACTTTGCCGGTGAGTTTCCTACTCAGACAGTCCCAGTTGGACCAGCTCAGGTCCCACAGGGGTTCATTGCCACCCCAGTGCTTCAGGACGCTCTAGTCCGCTTAGTGGGACTCATGGAGAGTGTGGCTCAGGCCGATCTTCTTCCTACTGCACCAGCTGGATCTCAGGCTGGGGGAGGGACCCAGACTCCTGCTATTCATACGCCAGAGCAGTTTGCCACTCAGTTCCAGACTCCGGCACCTCAGACAATCGGAGTAGTTCAGCCGGGTATTGTGGCACCAGCAGTTGAGGGAGGAGCCACGTCAGCAGACGCTCTGTGGAGGTTGGATCGGTTTACCAAGTTAGTCACTACTACATTTACTGGTGCACCATCAGAGGATCCCCATGATTATTTAGACAGTTGTTATGAGGTTTTTCGGAACATGGGCATTGTGGAGTCCAATGGAGTTGATTTTGCTACATTTTGTCTTTCTGGAACCGCCAAGACTTGGTGGAGAGATTACTGCTTGACCAGATCAGCTGGGTCTGCACCTCTGACTTGGGCTCAGTTCTCCGAGTTGTTCTTGGGGAAGCTCCTTCCAGTTACTCAGAAAGAGGATATTCAGAGGCAGTTTGAGCGTCTACAGCAGGGCTCCATGTCCGTCACTCAGTACGAGACCAGGTTCATTACTCTGGCCAGGCATGCCATTATGATACTCCCCACTGATCGGGAGAGGGTTAAGAGATTTATTGAGGGTCTAGCTTAGCCCATCAGACATCATATGGCCAGAGAGATGGGTACTGGTATCTCCTTTCAGGATGCACCCGATGTGGCCAGGCGCATTGAGATGGTATTCTCCCAGGGTGGTGGACAGGGGTCTGACAAGAGACCTCGTCATTTCGGTCATTTCAGTGGTGCCTCATCTGGAGGCGGAGATTCCTTTGGCAGAGGTCATCCCCCTAGGCCTTATCAGTCGGCACTCCAGGTATCCCACAGTGCACCTTCAGCTCCCATCAGTGCACCGCCGATTCAGAGCTATCAAAGTGGTCATTCTGGTCGTCAGGGACAATTCCAGGGTCAGTATTCTCAGCAGTCGAAGTCTTGCTTAACTTGCGGTGGTATGGGGCATATTTCCAGGTTTTCCCCCCGAGGTTTTGGTGGTTCTCAGTATCAGGTTTCCCGTGCCATGGTTCTCGCATCAGGTGCACCCTCGCCCCCTCAGCTAGCTAGGGGTGGTCGTGGTGCCAGAGGTGGAGACAGACTCATAGAGGTGGAGGGCAGGCCATGAGAGGTAGGGGTCATCCCGTAGCAGGTAGACCTAGAGATGTGCAGGTTGGAGGGGCTCCGCCCCGATGCTATGCTATTCCGTCCAGGCCTTAGGCCGAGGCCTCTGACGCAGTTATCACAGGTACAGTTTCAGTTTGCAGCCGAGAGGCTTCAGTGTTATTTGATTCGGGTTCTACATTCTCCTATGTGTCTTCATATTTTGCCCCTTATTTGAGTATGCCCCGTGATTCTTTGAGTAATGCCGTACATGTGTCTACATCGGTGGCTGATTCTATAGTGGTAGATCGAGTCTACCATGCTTGCGTAGTAGTTATTGGTGGTCTGGAGACTCAGGTTGATCTTTTGCTTCTCGATATGGTTGACTTTGATGTTATATTGGGCATGGACTGGTTATCACCCTATCATTCTATCTTGGACTGTCATGCCAAGACACTGACCTTAGCCTCTCCAGGAGTTCCTCGTTTAGAGTGGAGAGGGACTCCTAGTCATTCTTCTGGTAGAGTTATTTCTTATATGACGGCTCGGCGCATGGTCAAGAAGGGTTGTTTGGCCTATCTGGCCTATGTTCGTGATTCTAGTGCTGAGGTTCCTTCTATAGAGTTCGTGCCCGTGGTTTGCAAGTTTCCAGAGGTATTCCCTACTGACCTGCCGGGTATGCCATCCGACAGAGATATTGACTTTTGTATTGAGCTAGCGGAGGGCACCCAACCCATTTCTATTCCCCATATCGTATGGCTCTGTCAGAGTTGAAGGAATTAAAGGAACAATTACAAGATTTGTTGGATAAAGGCTTCATCAAGCCTAGTGTTTCCCCTTGGGGTGCTCCAGTATTGTTCGTAAAGAAGAAATACGGCTCAATGAGGATGTGTATTGACTACCAGCAATTGAATAAGGTTACTATCAAGAACAAGTATCCTTTGCCGAGTATTGATGACTTATTTGATCAGCTTCAGGGTGCTACGGTATTCTCTAAGATAGACTTGAGGTCTGGTTATCATTAGCTGAGGATCAGGGCGTCTGATGTGCCTAAGACAGCTTTTCGCACTCGTTTTGGGCATTATGAGTTCTTGGTCATGTCTTTTGGGTTGACTAATTCCCCCGCTGCTTTAATTGAGTTGATTAATCGGGCATTCAGGCCTTATTTGGACTCATTCGTGATCGTGTTTATTGATGATATTTTAATATACTCTCGCAACCGAGAAGAGCACGAGCAACACCTTAGAGTCGTCCTCCAGACTCTAAGAGATCGGTAGTTGTATGCCAAGTTTTCTAAGTGTGAGTTCTGGTTGAGTTCTGTGGCATTCTTGCGCCACGTTGTATCGGTAGAGGGCATTCAGGTGGACCCGAAGAAAGTTTCAGCAGTTAGAGATTAGCCTAGGCCCACTTCAGCCACAGAGATTCGGAGCTTCTTGGGCCTAGCAGGCTATTATCGCCAGTTTGTTGAGGGGTTTTCATCTATAGCAGCCCCTATGACCAAGTTGACGCAGAAGAGTGTTCAGTTCATATGGTCGGAGGAGTGTGAAGCGAGCTTTCAAAAGCTCAAGACAGCATTAACCACAGCACCAGTGTTGGTACTGACCACAGGTTCAGGTTCTTATACCGAGTATTGTGATGTTTCGCGGGTTGGGCTTGGCGCAATGTTGATGCAGGATGGGAAGGTTATAGCCTATGCTTCTCGTCAGTTGAAGGTTCATGAGAAGAACTATCCAGTCCATGATTTGGAGCTTGCAACTATTGTTCATGCCTTGAAGATTTGGAGGCACTATTTGTATGGGGAACTGTGTGAGGTATTCACTGATCACAAGAGTTTTCAATACTTGTTTAAGCAAAAGGTGTTGAATATGAGGCAGAGGAGGTGGTTAGAGTTGCTGAAGGATTATGATATTACTATTCTCTATCATCCGGGAAAGGCCAATGTGGTGGCCGATGCCTTGAGCCGGAAGTCAGTCAGCATGGGTAGTTTGTCTTATCTATCAGTTAGAGAGCGACCTTTGGCTAGGGATGTTCAGGCGTTAGCCAATCGATTTGTTAGGTTGGAGGTTTCGGAGGGTGGCAGTGTTTTGGCCCATACCGTCGCTCGTTCTTCATTGCATGATCGTATCCGCGCCAGGCAGTATGATGATCGTCATTTGTGTGCTCTTAGAGATGCGGTTCGGCACGGACGTGCCAAGTAGGTCACACTTGATGCTGAGGGAGTTTTGACATTGCATGGTCGTATATGTGTTCCTGATGTGGACGACATTCGTGAGTTGATATTGTAGGAGGCCCATAGTTCCCGATATTCCATTCATCCGGGCGCTGCGAAGATGTTCCAGAACTTGCGGCAGCATTATTGGTGGCGTAGAATGAAGAAGGATATTGTGGCTTATGTAGCTCGGTGCTTTAATTTTCAGCAGGTTAAGTATGAGCACCAGAGACCCGGTGGTTTGATGTAGCAGATTCAGCTTCCCAAGTGGAAGTGGGAGCGTATCACGATGGATTTTGTAGTTGAACTCCCACGGACTCCGAGGATGGTTGATGCAGTATGGGTTGTTTTAGATAGGCTGACCAAGTTAACACATTTCATTCCTGTGGCGATTTCATCTTTGGCGGAGAAGTTAGCTCAGATCTATATGAGAGAGATTGTCAGATTGCACGGTGTGCCCTTATCTATCATATCAGACCGAGGTACTCAGTTTACCTCCCATTTCTAGAGAGTATTTCAGCGAGAGTTGGGCACAAAGATTGAGTTGAGCACAACATTTCATCCTAAGACGGACGGACAGTCCGAGCGTACTATTCAAATTTTGGAGGATATGTTGCGGACTTGCGTTATTGATTTTGGTGGTTCATGGGATCAATTCTTTCCTTTAGCAGAGTTTGCCTACAACAAAGGTTACCAGTCGAGCATTCAGATGGCTCCGTATGAGGCGTTGTATGGTAGGCGATGTTGGTCTCCAGCCGGATGGTTTGAGCCCGGAGAGGCTAGGCTATTGGCTTCTAAGTTAGTCCAGGATGCCTTGGATATGGTGAAGATTATTCAGGATAGGCTTCATACAACTCAGTCCAGGCAGAAAAGTTATGCAGATCGTAGAGTTCGAGATTTGGCTTTCATGGTAAGAGACCAGGTGTTCCTTCGAGTGTCGCCTATGAAGGGCGTGATGAGATTATGAAAGAAGGGCAAGTTGAGCCCTAGGTATATTGGTCCACTTGAGATTTTGGATAAGGTAGGAGAGGTGGCCTACATACTTGCCTTGCCACCGCATTTATCAGCAGTGCATCCAGTGTTTCATGTATCTATGCTCCGGAGGTACATTGCAGATCCTTCTCATGTTCTTGACTTCAGCGGTGTCCAGTTGGACAAGGATCTAACATATGAGGAGGAGTCAGTAGCTATATTAGATAGGCAGGTTTGCTAGTTGAGGTCGACGCGTTATCCTTCGGTCCGTGTTCAGTGGAGGGGTCAGCCTGCCGAGGCAGCTACTTGGGAGTCCGAGTCCGATATGAGGAGTCATTATCCCCATCTTTTCTCAGACTCAGGTACTTTTCTATGTCCGTTCGGTGACGAACGTTTCTTTTAGAGGTGGAGATTGTGATGACCCAAAAGGTCATCCTAAGTAATTCTAGCTAAATCTGTGTTCTGATGCCCCAAAAGCCTTCGTTAATCTCACCTCGATATGTGTGCGCAGCCCGAGCGTGTAATCGGGAAGTCTTTATATTGAAATTTGATGAAAAATAGAATTTATGATAATTAAATGAATAAAGTTGACTTTGGTCAACATTTTTGGTAAACAGACCCGGACCCGTGATGTGACGGTCCCGGAGGGTCCGTCGGAATCAAATTACGAGGTCACAAGTCCGAGAAATAAATTTTTAAAGAAAATTATTTTTTGAAAATAATAAAGGATTTTGAAAAGGAATAATTATGTGAAAACCGTGTTAACGGGCTCATACTATGGTTCTGGAGTCCGGAACAGGTTTATTATATGTTATTGGTCATATCTATAAAATTTGGTGTAAAACGAACTTGGAATGACGTATTTTGGATCAAAATTGTGGAAGTTAAGCTGTATGAAGTTTTGAGAAAATTCTATGGATTTTGGAGTTTAATTCATTGTTTTTGATGTATTTTGGTGGTTTAATTATTTGAATAAGTCCGTAGGATGTTTATGAGGTTGTGTGTGTAATTGGTTTTGAGCCCCGAGGGCTCGGGTGAGTTTCGGGTAGGCATCAGAGTGCAAAAAGTTAGAAAATCTGGTGTAATGTTGCTGGTTTCTGGTGTCTGGTGTTTTTCTTCTCTGCGATCGCAGCCCTTGCTCCGCGATCGCAGAGGTCTCTCCAGGTCCCTTCCGTGATCGCATCCCTTCGACCCGCGATCGCATAGTGTGACGTCCCGTGTTTCGCGATCGAAAACCTCTTCCTGCGATCGCATAGGGTCAGCTAAGCTATGCTCCGCGATCGCGACTCCTCTTCTGCGATCGCAGTGAGCTAGGACCAGACTCTCCGTGATCGCAGCCCTTTTCTTGCGATCGCGATGAACAAAATCGCCCAAATAATTCCTTAAGTAAAAAAACAGAATACTTACACGGGATTTTTCATAATTCACTAACTTCTTCTTCCCCAAGACCCCATTGACGATCCTCAAACTAATTTCCCTCCATAAACACTTGGGTAAGTGATTCTAACACTAATTTCTTCCACCTTTCTTCCATAATCACTAGAATCTAGGCCTAAAAATCCTAAAATTAAAATAGAAATTAGGGTTTTTGGGTAGCGTTAAATTTTTGGGATTTTTGGGTGATTCAACCTCAATTTGGGGTCGAATCTTAAAACAAATTATAACTCGTGGGGTTATGGGTGATCGGGTTTTGGTCCGAGCTTCGTGTTTGGACCAAGCGGGCCTGGGGTCAAATTTTGGTATTTTTGAAAGAATGCTAGGAATTGTATAATTAGACTATGGGACTGTGTTAATGAGTCATTATTGATATTATTGAGTTAATTATGCCTAGATATTATCGTTTCGGAGTCGGATTCTAAAGGAAAGGTGGTATTAGAGGCTTGACTTGCACTTTGGAGCTGAGGTAAGTGTTTGGCCTAACCTTAGCTTGAGGGATTAGGTATAGAGTCTTATTTTATATGTATAATTCATGTCCAACGTATAGGCGGGGTGACGAGTGCCTATATGTTACGGTCAAGCATGCCCGTGAGTCAATTGATGAATCATACCACGTTCTTAATATTCTCTGTACTATGAGTAATTGGTGAGTTAGAAGTGATACCTTGATGTTGTTTTATGACATGGAGAGTTATTGTGTTATTTGTTTCAGTTGAGGCTTTTACTATCGAAATTGTATTTCTTATGCGAGGTTGGTTATAGCTAAGTCCCTTGCCGGGACGATATAATTTTATTGAGTATTTCTATACACTTGAGACTTCTTATTGTTGATTTTTCACATTATAATGTTGCTTTTATATTATTTATCGCACGAGGGGACATGCTGTGCTTATTGTTTATTATTTATCATACGAGGGGACATGCCGTGATGATCGTTTATTATTTATCGCACGATGGGACATGCTGTGCCGATTGTTTATTATTTATCACACGAGGGGACATACCGTGTTGATCGTTTATTATTTATCGCACGAGGGGACATGCCGTGCTGATTGTTTGTTATTTATCACACGAGGGGACATGCTGTGTTAATCGTTGATTATTTATTGCACGAGGGGACATTCTATGCCGAGTGTTACTATTTATGCACGAGGGGACATTCCGTGCTGAGTGATTGCGAGATTATGCACGAGGGAACATGCCGTGCCTTTTACTGTTCATTATCTGTCCTGAGGCGTTAAATTCCTGCTTTTACTTTTTACACTTCAATTATTACCCTGTTCTACTGTGCTAGCACTTTGTTGCCCCTTTTACCCCCAGCATGTTCTCCCCTTATCTGTTTTACTTGCTTATTTCCGTCGACATTTTCCTGTTATTATATAGAATTGCACAGGTACATATATTGTTGTCGGTCCTAGCCTCGTCACTACTTCGCCGAGGTTAGGCTTGGTACTTACTCAGTACATGGGGTCAGTTGTACTGATGCTACACCAGCATTTTTTTATGTTGTGCAGACTACGCAGCCGGACCCGGTGGTCACTAACGGTCAAAGCGTGCCATCAGTTCATACAGAAGACATCAAGGTAGACCTGCAGACGTTCGTGGGCCTTGGCGTCACCTTCTACCCTTCACTTTCAGCTCTGTCTTATCTTATAGTTCAAAGACAGTCATTTGTACTTATTTTCAGACCTTTGTTTTAGTAATCTCTTAGACAGTTCGTGAGTATGTGACACCAATTCTAGGATTTGTATATGGGTTTTATTTCGAAGTTGCTATATTATTTTTGGTAATTTGTTAACCTTCATATTGTTGACCATCGATGCCTTAGTTATATCGTTCGTTTTAGTTGTTAATGAGTTTTATTTAGTTCAAACGTTGGCTTGTCTAGCAGGTTCAATGTTAGACGCAGTCATGGCCTGAAGGTGGGATTTCGGGTCGTGACAACTCCACTTGCTCCGCAGTTGCCTATTTGGTCAGTATGATTTGAACATGTATTGACTAGTATATCAGGGCTTTGTCCCGACCTTTAGGATGTTTATGTACTCATAGAGGCTTGTAAACAGATGTCAGGTATATGGATACTTGTATGGCCTTGTCGGACTATGTTTTGAGTTTACAAATGATCATGTCAGCCTTATAGGCCCGTATATCACATATATAAGTTTCTATATCATGATCGGTCATCCTATGACTAGTATTCCCTTATGTTTTATTCTGATTATCTCATGACGTCCCTTTTGGCCAATTTACCAATGATACTACGACAAGAAAGATAAGTTACATTGGTACTCGGTTGAGTAAGGTAACGAATGCCCGTCGTGGCCCTTCGGTTTGGTTCGTGACAAAAGTGGTATCAGAGCAGTTTTGTCCTAGGGAGTCTACAAGCCGTGTCTAGAAGAATCTTATTTATGGATTTGTTGTGCGCCACACTTATAAGAAGGAGGCTACCATGCATTTAGGACTTTCACTCTTTCTGCTTACTCTATATCGTGTGGTAGAGCTCAGTTGTAAGCATTCAAACTCCTAAATTCTATTTTATTCGTAATACAATGATACCTACATACAGAAAGACAGTTGGTAAAGGATTGAATGTGGTTGTGGAAGAGTTGAGTCAGAGGAACTCGATTTTGCATCATGCTTATGGTGAGTAAATGTGAGGTATTCAACTGATCATGGGTGTATTAAGATGTGTAAGATTCTTCATAAGGATCCCTAAGGCAAGAATATATATACAGTCGTATGGTAAAAAGTAATAAGAGAGGAAGGTAGACAAAAGTTTCAGCAAGTAAAAGAAGCAAGGTGAAGAAGAGTACGAGGTACCCAGTTAATGAAGATTAACAATATTTACAATTCAAGTAGAGAAATATAAGCATTCCGAGTTACTTTCAACAGTAACGGATATATATACAATTAGCCACACCCATCTCAATTATACCTTATGGGAGCTGACAGATATAGTTTAAGAGACAGATGGGAAATTAGGATCAAGCTGGGGTTAGAGTAACCCAAAATTGTGGATGGATTGTTAGCATTAGTTGATATTTCCGAATGATAGTGCAAATGTGGTAATAGATCTCCATGTGAGACACCCAGATGGTGAACTCTAGAATAGTACAATAAGATATGATACTAGAATATTTAGAAATTTTAGAAGATATGCAATGGGATCCTAGAAAGGATAAATATTTAACTTAGTATGACTCCAGCCCCGATAAAAAAAAATTCAGATAGGAGTTGGGTAATTAAAGATATCGTATAAGTGTTACGAAAATAAGAAAGAGTGCCACTAAGGAGACAATCAAAATTTGAGTTCAGAAGTAACCCCACGAGCACAAGGGCACAAAGGTATGTAACTAAGGATATTTGTAGGTGAGTAAGAACATCAAAAATTCCTTCGAGTATACAATATAACAAACTCGCAACTTCATAAAAGACAGAATGTCTCCTTAAGTACTACACAGAAAGACTAGCTGAGAAAGTAAGGAAGAAGTCTTCAACTTAAGCATAGTGACATAAATAAGAAATGGTCATGTAATAATAGTCTCACTACAATATGGTATACACTCCATAACAAAGTGGCACCATCATGGCTAATGAACAGGAAGTAAAAATCAAAGGTGATATTTGAGATCATAAGAGTTATAGGAAATTCCAGTACTCGTGGGCAAAGATAAGCCAAGTATTCCTGCAACAAGTGGCATAACGACCAGGAAAAGTCATTGCTTACATTTGAATACAACTGAGAAGGCACGAACAGAAATCTATGGTGCTAGTAACAATGTATTACGTAAGAGGTCTCAAGTTGTCAGTGGTAGATATAGATCAACATTAAGGTGAAACAAAAATATATGTATAAAACTTCCATTGTATGAGAGTATGTTATGATGCCATACTTTAGATGAACAGTAATAAGGAAGCAATAAAGGACTTAGATTGATCCATATGGGATAAGCAGTGAGAGAGTAACCCGGAGTTTGGTAGCAGACCTCGGTAATAATAAACCTAAGTAAGTGTTATAGTACAGTATGACCTACTTAGATACACTAAATCCATAAAGACAGATAACCAATGCTAGGAAACAAAATATAGCAATAGTCATAAGTTCGGCAAAGTACCAAGCAAAGAACTTCAGTACACCTATATATGCTCTGAGTGACATCTTGTCATAATTCTGAATATGTTCACAAAGTGAGGCCAAGGTATTGGAAAAATGTTGGAGAGAAAAAAAGAGAGAAGATCGGCACATAAAAGGACATAGTCATACAGGTTGCATCACAGAAGGTAGTCAAAATTACGAGATTGGAAGAATTCCTATCACAAGTCGTGATGTGAGAAAAGGCCTAAGGGGGGAATGCCCTGGTCTTTGAATTTATTCGCCGAAAAATTCGTAGATGGTAAGAAAAATATTAAAGTATTCACAAGAGATATAGGTTATGAGACTGATAAGCACATCAGTCAACATTCAAGGACGAATGTTCCAAAGGGGGGAATGATGTTACACTCTATGTTTTTGTACGTGAAAGTACGTCATAAGTCAATTGATGTAAGCTAGAATATGAGATCCTCTTTGAAAGTATATAAAGTGATTTAATGTTTTTACACCCCGTACTTCAAACGTCACTGTCATTATAAGATTATCTAATGTAAGTTCAAAAAGGACGAAATCGTTCTACCAGGATAAGAAAGGTTAACGAAGTCTTAAGTAAGTTAAGATGAATATGAGACTTGTTAATAATTATTTAAATGATTTTAAAGTTATGATATTACTATATATGATATTTGTATATGAATTATAAATTTGGGAAAAATCGGATTTAAGTTGCGGAAAAACCGACTAAGAATTTGCCTTGTAATGAAGCGTTTTGAGCAATACAGTTCATATGTTATATGAGGTCATTTTGGGACATATCATATACCAAATTTAAAGTCTTATAACCTAGTTTCCATGGTCCAAGCCTTTTATTTATACGATATCGGGTTATAGAAATATAGATTTTTAAAGTAGGGTTGCAAAATTACATCACCGCACTTCGGAGAAACTGACAGGTTTATAGGCTAGGTTGTGGTGCAGTTTTCTCCCAATATATTGAGATTTACGAGGAGATATTTATATGTAGTTAAATGCCCATGTGTCTAGTTTCTAACGCTAAAAATCATTTGTCAATACAATATTGGAGCAGAGACATACAAGTGTCCGAACTTGCACTGCTCAAGTTGTCAAGCAGGCAGCTTACCCACCTGCTTGGAGAATTGAGGCGGTGGGCTTATAAGTGGTCTTATCCCCTTATATCTCGTCAAAAATACAGATATTACTTACACCAAAACACTCTCAAGCTCTCCAAGAACTGGTCCAAGATCCAAAGAACCAAACTCAAGGGAATCAACTCAAATTATCATCAAAGGTGTTAAAGACTACAAAAGAATGCTTCTATGATGTTGTGGTGTGATTGAGGGATGTTGTGAGCTTAGTTGAGATAGGGTTTCGAGTTTTAGCTGTTGTACAAGGTATGCATAATATCCTTTTGATTATTCCTAAGGTTAATGTTGTGTTGGTTGTGTAATGTCAGTGAAAAACCATAAGATAGCACTTGAAAGAACATGTGATATGATTGTCTTTTTGGTTGGACTATTTTGTGGCTAAATATATGATTTGTGGTGGCTGAAAATTGTGAGAAACTATTTGAAATGATGTGTCTGCTACTTTTAAGCTTTTCTAGGTGTTAATTAAGTTTATTGAAGAAGAAAATATTAAAAACAAATGATTGACGATAAAAACTAAGGTGCTAGACGTATGGGGCTAATTTGGAAGGCATCTTGTATATGCTTTAAATTATAAATAATATGGTACATAAAAGTACGATGTTATGGAGGTTGTAAAATAATTTATGGAATAAGCGTTTGATTCAATTTATATCTTGTTATGAGTAAATTCGAGTTAACCGCTCAATATGACTGTTAAGATCATCATAGGAACTCATATTGGATTATATTGTTGTTGTTATTGTTGCTTATAGTTGTTGTTGTTGAGTTTTTGATAACCCTTAGTGGTCTTTCGGATGTATTAAAAATAGGGGAGTTGCTGCTTGATTTTTCTTAAGCAATAGTACTAGCTAAATACGATGGTACGACATTATATGTTAACGGCAATATCATTTCACTTGTTGCAGATGCAAGAAGTTGTGTTGAGCTTGGTTAAGTAATAAGGAAGAGATCATATAGATATGTTAAGGCTATACCTTCTTTCCTTTTGGCATGATCCATATAATACAACGAAATGAGCAAGCACACAAGTTTCACGAATGATTCTATTTTTAGAAGTATTAGGGTTGCCTATGTCCTTGATTCCCATATCTCTTATTATCATATCGTCTATTCATGGGTCTCATGACATTCCGAGAGATCTTATTGACTTACTTCTTATGAATTGCATTCATTTATACATGTATACTAACCCTTTTACCAGATGGAATTATATACGCGTATAGTGTGTATATATATATATATATGGGGTACGGGGAAATGTTATGGCGTTATAAACGCACCATCACCATATCAGTTGGTATGTGTTGATGATTTTGCCTACAGAGGCCGAGATGATATGATGGGATGCCCTCAGACGCTTTATGATGTTATGTACGCATATATCTATGCATGATATGACATTTATATGCACATGCATGACATTATAAATATTTTATGATTCATAGAGCTATTTAGGCTTTCAGGTTGATTCATATAGTATATTCATGCCTTTTATATACTACTTTTCATTCTTTACATACTCAGTATTTTATTTTTACTGACGTCCATTTTGCCTGGGGACACTGTGTTTCATACCCGCAGGTCCTGAAAGACATGTTGACAGTCCTCCTAGTAGGCTATCAGCTCAGCGAAAGGTGTTGGTGCACTCCACTTGCTCCGGAGTTGCCTATTTGGTCAGTATGATTTGAACATGTATTGACTGGTATAGCGGGGCCCTGTCCTGACCTTTATGATGTTTATGTACTCTTAGAGGCTTGTAGACTAATGTCAGGTATATGGATACTTATATGGCCTTGTCGGCCTATGTTTTGAGCTTATAAATGATCATGTCGGCCTTGTTGTCACGACCCAGAATTTCAACCTTCGGGAACGTGATGACGCCTAACATTTCACTTACTAGGCAAGCCAACGTTAGAGGATTATTAAGCCGAATTTAGTCAATTTCAATAATAAGAACAATTAAGTTAAATAGAAGCTAAAACTGATTTGCGGAATAACATAAAACCCATAAATCTGATACATTTAGGATTTGCAGTCACAACTCACGAGCTTCTAAGATTTACTACATCAGAGTCTGAAAGAAAATACAATTGTTCTGAAAGAAAGGAAACAGTAAAATAAAGAAACTAGGAAGAGACTTCAGGGTTTGCGGACGCCAACAGATCTACCTTGGGTCTCCGACAAGCAAGTCCAGCAGAGTGTAGTATGAGTACAACTGACCCCATGTAATCGTATGTTTCGAGCCTAACCTCGATGAAGTAGTAACGAGGCTATGACAAGACACCCACATAATAAACATGTGCACATAATAGCGCATGTACAAGATAATAACAAGTAACAACTAAACATGTACTACTTGGGAGGGGGCATTCTAAGGGGTACAAGATATAAGAGATACAACGTAAATGATAATCAGAACACTCAACATGCATTTAACCAGTGAAAACAAGTAAACAAAATAAAGAAAATTGCACGACATCACCCTTTGTGCGTTTACTCTCAATCTCATATTGAAACATTGATACCGCACAGCATCACCCTTTGTGCTTTTACTCTCAACCTCAAAATATGAATCAATAGATATGGCATGGCATCACCCTTCGTGATTAACTCTCATAACATGGCACATCATCACCATTTATGCATTAACACTCACAATGTGGCACGACATCACCCTTCGTGCATTAACACTCAGCATATGGCACGGCATCATCCTTCGTGCTTTAACATTCTCCCTTACCACATAATAATGAACAAGTATAAAGTAGGGAGATAGAATCAACAATAACAAGCCTTACTTCAGCAATGGTTCCACAATACAAATCTCAACTTTAGAATCAATACTCAATTATCAAAAAAGCTCGTAAACACGATAAGAACGATTGATTTAGTAAGTAACTAGTCTAAGAATGTATAACAAGATCAATGTAATCAATAAACTGCAAGGAACAAGCCCCACACGTATGCTTAAACCTGAAAACAATGCATAAGTTCTCGTCACCTCACATATACGTTGTACCCAATATCTAAACATGTAGTAAATAGAAAAAAAAATCCTAATCCCTCAAGTCAAGGTTAACCACGACACTTAACCTTGCTCCAAAAGGTCTACTCAAAGCTCAATCACAGCTTTGCCTCTCAAACAACCCTCCAAACCAATAGAATCTAGCAATTTACCAACCAAATAAGTCAAATTAAGCCTTAGGAACTACCCACGATTGCAAAGAATTCAATTTAGGCCATTATTGAAAAAGTCAACCCCCGGGACCGCTTGGTCCAATCCCGAAGTTCGGACCAAAACTCTATTACCCATTCACCCCCGAGCCCGGTTATGTAATTTATTTTGGAACACGACCTTAATTTGAGTTCAAGATCCCCAATATACAAAAATCCCTATTTCTACCCAAAACCCCAAATTTCCACCATGAAAACACAAGATTTTAGGTTGAAATCTTAGGAAATGTAGTGAAAGATTAAAATAAACTAGTTTAGAATCACTTACCAATGATTTGGTGAGGAAATGTTCTTTGAAAAATTGCCTCTAGGGTTTCTTGTTTTGAAAATCTTGAAGAATGAGAAAAAACTCCTGTCTAATTCCCATTTGATCAGTTGCAGATGTCGCATTTGCGACTTGTGGTTCGCAAATGCAAACCCCGCAACTGCGAAGAATCCGTCGCAATTGCGAAAACCCTCACATCTCTGCTTTTATTATGTTTTCGATGAAATGTTGGCAAATGCGAACACACTCCTAACCCCGAAATCACCCAACGGAGCTAATGGAGTCGACAAAATTCAATTCTGGATCTGTCTTCACACAGTTTCAACTACGGCCCGATTTCTAAGGCTTAAATTCACATTTAAGGACTATGTGTCCAGAATCTCTCCGAATTTCACCACTCAACGTTCCGACAAGTCCCAAAAGCAGAAATAGACATGGGGGAAACAATTATTAGAGAATTGGGGCGCTAACTCTCAAAACAATTGACCGGGTCGTTACATTCTCCCCCTCTTAAGAAATTCGTTCGTCCTCGAACGAGTTTAGAGACAAACTTGAAGCTGTGAAAAGATGAGGGTACTGACTGCCCATATCCTGCTCGGTCTCCCAAGTCGCCTCCTCGACCGTATGACCCCTCCACTCAACCTTCACTAATCCAATATCCTTGGACCCGAGCTTTCTAACCTTCCTATCCAATATAGCTATAGGCTCCTCAACATAGGATAGGTCCTTGTCCAAATGGACTTAACTGAAATCCAAAACATGAGTCGGGTCACCGTGATACTTCCGGAGCATAGAAACATGGAATACCGGATGAACTCCTGCTAGGTTGGGAGGCAAGGCAAGCTCATAAGAAACCTTCCCAACACACCGCAACACCTCAAAAGGGCCAATAAAACTCGGACTCAGCTTACCCTTCTTCCCGAACCTCATGATGCCCTTCATAGATGATACCAAGAGCAAAACCCGATCACTAGCCATAAATGCCAAGTCACGAACCTTCCGGTCCACATAACTCTTCTTCCTAGACTGAGATGTGCGAAGTCTCTCCTAAATCACTTTCACCTTGTCCAGGGCATCCTAAACCAAATCTGTACCCAACAATCCGGCCTCGCCTTACTCAAACCATCCCACTGGAAACCTGCACCGCCTACCACACAGAGCCTCATACGGTGTCATTTGAATGATGGACTTGTAATTATTATTTTAAGCAAACTCTGCAAGTGGAAAGTATCGGTCCCATGAACCCCTAAAATCCATCACACAGGCACGAAGCATATCCTCAAAAATCTGAATCGTGCCCTCGGACTGCCCGTCCGTCTGAGGGTGAAAGGTTGTACTCAACTTCACCCTGGTGCCTAACTCTTGCTGAATGGCTCTCCGGAACCGTGAAGTGAATTGTGTACCTCTGTCTAAGATGATAGATACTGGATACCGTGGAGGCGAACAATCTTCCTGATATAAATCTCAGCCAACCTCTCGGAGGAATATGTAGTCAAATATGGAATGAAATGGGCTGATTTGGTCATCCGATCCACAATCACCTAAATAGAATGGAACTTTCTCAAAGTCCGAGGAAGTCCAACCACAAAGTCCATGGTGATCCGCTCCCACTTCCACTCTGGAAGCTCAATCTGCTGAAGTAACCCTCCCGGTCGCTGATGCTCATATTTGACTTGCTGACAGTTGAGACACTTGGCTACAAACTCCACTATATCCTTTTTCATCCTTCGCCACCAATAGTGTTGTCTCAGATCCTAGTACATCTTCGCGGTACCCGGATGAATGGAATATCGCGAGCTATGGGCCTCTTCAATAACCAACTCCCGAAGCCCATATAAATTGCGCACACAGATACGGCTCTGCATCGTCATCACGCCATCATCACCTATAGTCACATCCCTGGCATCACCTCGCTGAACCCTGTCCTGAAGAACCAAAAGATTGGGATCATCATACGGGCGCCCTTTGATACGGTCATAAAGAGAAGACCGGGCAACCACACAAGCTAAAACCAGGCAAGGATCTGAAAGATTCAATCTCACGAACTGACTGGCTAAGGACTGTACATCCAAGGCTAAGGGCCTCTCAGCTGCCGGAAGATATGCCAAACTCCCCAAACTCTCCGCCCGGCGACTAAAGGCGTCGGCCACCACATTGTCCTTTCCCCGGTGCTATAATATAGTGATGTCATAATCTTTGAGTAACTCCAACCACCTACGCTGGCGCAAATTGAGGTCTTTCTTCTTGAATATGTGCGCAAACTCCGGTGATCAGTGAAAATCTCACAGGGAACACCGTATAAATTATGATGTCATATCTTCGGGGCGTGGACAATCGCTGCGAACTCGAGATCATGAACTGGATAGTACTTTTCATGCACCTTCAACTGTCTGGACGCGTAGGCAATCACCCTACCGTCCTGCATCAACACCGCCCTAAGGCCAATCCTTGAAGCATCATAATAGACTGTATATGATCCTGAACCCGTAGGCAATACCAACACTAGAGCTGTAGTTAGGGCTGTCTTGAGCTTCTGAAAGCTCTCTTCGCACTCCTCAGACCACCTGAACGGTGCACCCTTATTGGTCAGTCTGGTCATAGGCGCTGCAATGGATGAAAATCCCTCCACAAAACGGCGAAAGTACCCAGCCAAACCAAGGAAACTACGGATCTCAGTAGCTGAAAAAGGTCTAGGCCAACTCTGCACCGCCTCCACCTACTTCGGATCTACCTTGATCCCATCACAGGACACCACATGGCCTAATAATGCAACAAAATCAAGCCAAAATTCACACTTAGAAAATTTGGCATACAATTTCTTCTCCCTCAAAGTCTGAAGCACAGTCCTCAAATGTTGCCCATGGTCCCCCTGGGACCGGGAATATACCAAGATGTCATCGATGAACACAATGACGAAAGAATCAAGATAAGGCCGAAACACGTTGTGCATCAGGTGCATAAAGGTTGCTAGGGCATTGGTCAGCCCAAATGACATAACAAGGAACTCATACTGGCCATATCTGGTCCTGAAGGCAGTCTTCGGGATGTCCGGCTCCCGAATCTTCAACTGATGATAGCCCGAACGCAGATCAATCTTTGAGAATACCCTGGAACCCTGTAACTGGTCAAATAAGTCATCAATGCGAGGCAATGGGTACCTATTCTTCACTGTAACCTTATTCAGTTGCCGATAATCAATACACATACGCATCGAACCATCCTTTTTCTTTACAAACAATACCGAAGCTCCCCAAGGTGATACACTGGTCCTGATGAAACCCTTATCAAGTAACTCCTGCAACTACTCCTTCAACTTCTTCAACTCAGGAGGATCCATGCAATAGGGAGGAATGGAAATGGGTTGAGTGCCTGGCAACCAATCAATGCCGAAATAAATATCTCTGTCGAGCAGCATAACCGGAAGATCAACTGGAAAAACATCGGGATTGTCTCGCACAACCGGAACTGACTCAACCGAAGGGGTATCAACACTAACATCTCTCACATAGGCTAAATATGCATCACACCCCTTCTCCACCATCTGTTGAGCCTTACGAAAGGAAATGACTCGGCGGGGAGTATACTCTAAGGAACCTCTCCACTCTAACCTCGGTATACCTGGCATAGCCAGCGTCATGGTCTTGGCGTGACTATCAAGAATAGCATAATGGGGAAACAACCAGTCCATGCCCAAGATAACATCGAAGTCTACCATACTGAGCAATAATAAATTAGCCCTGGTCTCAAAACCACCGATAACAATCAAGCACGACCGATATACGCGGTCCACAACAAGAGAATCTCCCATGGGAGTAGAAACATAAACGGGGGAACTCAAAGAATCCCGAGATACCCCCCCAGATGTGAAGCTAAATAAGAAGACACATATGAATACGTAGAGCCTGGATCAAGTAATACTGATGCATCCCTATGACAAACAGGGACAATACTTGTGATGACTGAATATGAGGCTACAACATCAGAACGGGCTGGAAGAGCATAGTACCTGGCCTAGCCTCCCCCCTAGGGCGGCCTCGACCTTCCCTACCTCCACCTCGAGCTATCTGAGAAGGTGGGGTAGCAGCTGGGGCTGGAAGAATAGTTGGAGGAACCGGTGGAATATGTGGGACCTGATAAGTCTGAGGTGGTGCACCCCTCTAAACACTGGGGAAATCTCTGATCACGTGGCGAAGGTCACCACACTCAAAACAACCCCTCGAAGGACGTGGTGGCTGGTGTTGACTCTGTACTGGCCTGCTAGACTGGCCGGTGATAGCACCTCGAGCAGGAGGCACATAAGATACTGGTGGTGCATAATTAGGCTCATGAGGTCTAGGAGGAGCTAGAACACCACTGGCTGCAGGAAGAGCTGAATGAACAGGGCGACTCACAAAACCCCTACCATACCATGCTGCTGGTTCACGAACTCCTGAAAAATGGCCAGTCTCTCGAGACCTCTTGGCCTCTCTCTCCTCTCTATCCCGGGCTAACATACTCTCAATCCTCCAGTCAATACTCACGTCCTGCTGCTAAGGGATATCTGTCTCCAACTCCCTGCCCATACTGGTCCGAATATTGGGGTGAAGCCGCTCAATGAAGCATCGAACCCTCTCTCTGATAGTGGCAACCAAGGCTGGTGCATGACGAGCAAAGTCACTGAAACAAACTGCATACTCGGACACAATCATGGCACCCTGGCATAACTGCTCAAACTCCGCACGCCAAGCATCCCTGAGGCTCTGAGGGACAAACTCAAGAAAAAATATCTCGGGGAACTGATCCCAAGTAAGTGAAGTTGCCTCCTCCGGACTACTCAACTCATAGGCACGCCACCACTGATAAGCCGCTCCCCTTAGCTAGAAAGTAGTGAAAGAAACCCCACTCGTCTCCACAATACCCATAGTGCGAAGAATGCGATGACACTCCTTAAGAAAACACAGAGCGTCATCAAAAGCTAGTCCATTGAAAACAGGTGGGTGGTACTTCTTATAC
Source organism: Nicotiana undulata (assembly GCA_005239495.1). NCBI lineage: Eukaryota > Viridiplantae > Streptophyta > Magnoliopsida > Solanales > Solanaceae > Nicotiana > Nicotiana undulata. Next base: position 23,738 of record ML279242.1, on the reverse strand, counting down.
CTTTCAAGTTTGAGCTGCTCTGCCTCATAAATAGCTACCCGGTTATCATGCTGAGCTGGAGCCGCTGGGGGCATAGGAATATACTCAGGAACCTGCCCAACATGGACCCTTTGTACAGGAGTACGGGTTGCGGGAGTCTGTGACCCTCCCCCAGCCTGGGATGCAATTGGAGCTATCGGGAGTAGCCCCGCCTGAGTTAGAGTACTTAAAGCGCTCAAGTACTGAGCCAGAGTCTCCTGGAGAGCTGGAGTAATAGTAAGTACCTCATGTGCCCCTCCAACTATATCTGCCGGGGGCTCCTCTGTCTCTGCCCTTGCCGGTGCTTGGGCTGCACCGCGTGCTCGTCCTCTACCCCGACCCCTACCTCTGGTGGCTCTAGCTGGGGGCTCGAGCGCCTGATCGTCAGTACGTCTGGTACGGGTCCGCACCATCTGTGAGAAAGAGTATAATAGAGTTTTAGAATTTTGAAGACAGTAACTAGCACGACAAGGAATTCCAAAGAATATGATTGTTCTTAACAGTTACATAGCCTATCGAAGATAGATACGGACGTCTTCGCACCGATCCGCGAGACTCTAAAAAACCGGCTTACGAATTGTGACTCCTATGAACCTAGACGCTTTGATACCAACTTGTCATGACCCGAGTTACCCTCCGGGCGGTCTCGTGATGGCACCTAGTCTCTACGACTAGGTAAGCCTAAATTGCGGAAAATGTAAATGCAATATAATAAATAAGACAGAAAAGAAGGAGATAGACACATAACATAGCCACTCGGCATGTACAATTTCACTCCCCAAAACTCGGAATGTCACAGCAGTCACAAGTTCTGTACTAAATGTACCTCTATACAATGAAGTAGAAGAAAAATACATAAGTCCTCTATGTCTATACTACAGTAGAAGGGGACTCGTGGGATTCTACAGACGCGGCAGAATTACCTCGCGGTCTCCTCAAGCTGCTAAGTGACTCCTAGCCACGAAACTGGGTGTGGTACCTGGATGTGCACAAGGAAAACATGTGTAGGAAAGGGCATGAGTACACCACAAATTGGTACCCAGTAAGTGCCAAGCCTAACCCCAGTCAAGTAGTGACGAGGTCAGGTTAAGGCTTTACTAGATGTTTATAGTATAATGGGGCGATAACCAGTCCATGCCCAAGATAATATCGAAGTCTACCATACTGAGCATTAAGCTCTGGTATCAAAACAACTGATAACAATTAAGTGTTTAACCAAAGAATTGGATCCTTTGTCCAAAGCTATTTTTAGGATGAACGCGGGTTACTGATAATCAAGGAAATATTATTAAATAAAGAAGAATAAGTAAAAGGAAATAGTATGATTCTCAGAAAGTAAAATGTATTGTATTCGAAGTTCAGATGATCTTTACAAGTTATATTCCCCTCGTTTATACAGGTTTTTTTTAATATAACGTCTACTTCTTGCAATGATCGTCCATTAATGACTAATTATTACATTAATGGGGCGTTACAAAGTATAACCGTAACTGTTGTATGAAGGTCACATAATGTATGAGACATTAATTAAGCATCCCTGAATCTGCCCGTAGCTCTGTCTGGATTCATTCTGACCGTGTCTCTTTCCTTTCTCGATTAGGTTGAGTTTCTCGTGGCTGATTACCTCATAGGTTTATTGATCCGCGAATCTTTGTTCCGCACCTCTTTATAGAATCATATCCAGCTGCCGCATTTTCCTTAGTCCACGTAGCCAGCCGAGTTTTCATGAATCACCTTACATGTGAAACTCTTTTTTACCAATACAGATAGTCCCCCCACTTACCATTTATTTATTGATTAATATTTGGTAAGTGGATTCGCATTTATGGCGGGAATATTTTTCTGCCGTTTTACCTCGAAACATTGTATCCTTCTCTGAAAATAGCCGTCGTTTGTCACTTCCATTTAATGCTCAAACCACTTGTCCTTTACGGATTGGTTCAACAATTACCCGGCGTCGTATAGGGCTTTTTGCGGCTGCGTCAGTCATGAAGTGACACCTTCAATTATGACTTTTCATCATTGTTTTTTCCCATGTTTGATGCTTCTCCTTAAGTATAAATATTTCCCTTCTTTTCTTTACTTCCACGGAACACTTTCTAACTTGTCCCTTTTACTTGTAAAGAATTTCTTCTTGCCTTCGTAAACATGTCTTCTTCAAATCAACCCAAAAGAGTAATAGACATTGAGAGTTTAACAACTTCTTCTGCTCCGACTAGAGTCGGAGGGGTGGTAGACCAAGGATTCTAGGATCCACTCCTTCCAGAGGCTCTTCTTATTCTCAGATAGTCTCCCCTCCTTCTGCTAGGTCTTTAGTTTCTCCAAGAGCTAGGGCTTCTAGGTCTTTGTCCAGAGGTAGAGATGAACACCTTCGTGAACCTCGAGTTGACGAAATCATTCCTGCTGAGTTTGTATTTACTAGGGGCAATCAGGTCCTCGTAGATCAGTCTTCTTCCCTTGATAGTGTTGAGAGATATCCCACTCTTATTACTGAAGGTCAGATTTCCCTTGTTCGTAGGGAATGTTTTTGGAGGTCTGATTTCCCTGTGTATATTCCGAATAGCAATCAAAGAATAACGTCTTATAAGACGGGATATTCTTTTGCTTATACATACCCTTTTACTTTAGAGTTTAGACCTCCCATTGATCCAGTCATAATCGAATCATGTCGTTTCTTCAATATTTGCTAGGACAAATTGGTCCGCTTGTGTGGCGAGTTGTCGCATGTCTTAGGAGTTTAGCTTCTTTAGCCTCGGTTCCTTTTACTTTTAACCATCTTATTCATCTTTATTCTCCTGCCTTATTTTGGTAAGGGGTTTTTACTCTGGCTGCCAGGAGTAAAAGAGTGTTGGTAACCCCTGGAGATGATAAGGACAGAGGTTGGTACCTCCGGTACGTCGCTATGACCACTGCTAGTTTAGTGGGTGAAGAAAATCTTCCCTTCCCTGAGAAGTGGAATCGTGCACGTGAGTACATTTTTGCTCACATTTGTTATTTTTCTTCTTTTTTCTTGAAGTGTTTTACTAACATCGTATCTGTTTCTTCTTCCTTCAGCAATCACGGGTACTGTTGAGAATGTCTCCGGTATCCGTGATTGGGTAGAAAATTTTTTGTCGGTTGCTCCCTTGGAAGAAAGGTCTTGGAAGTACTTCTCTGGGAAGTACGGTTGGCAAGTAAAGACCCACGGTAAGTGAAGATTTTGTTTCCGCTTCTTTCTTACTCGAGCCTCCTTTCCTTTTTTGCTTAACCTTTTTCCTTTTGATAGGGTTTTCTGCTCGTGGGATGTCTGCTACGTCCATTCCGAAGATGTCTTTGGCTCAGGCTCAAGAGATTATTGCTGGTTCTTCTTCCTCAAAGAGGAAGGTTGTTGAGTCTCGATTTGTAGAATAAGAAGAAGAAGAGGAGGGCACTTTGGTGCACACGTCAAGAAGAAGGAGGGTGATTTCGGACATGAGTCTTCACCCAGGGATGTGCCTTCCGTGCCTGAATTCATACCCTCTACCTCTGAAGATGTTTATCCATCTCCTGTACATGAATCTGTGGATCATTTGTTCCACGAAGGTTTTGGTCCTACTATTGATGAAGTCCCCTTTGATGTCTTTCCCGCTTCTTTCAGAGAAGCTCGTTCGTCTGCTCCTGCTATTTCCTCCACTCCCTTAGCTATTACTACTCCTACTGCTGCCATGCCCATTGTTCTTTCACCCCCTCAAGTTTCCGTGCCTGTTACTTCTTCTACTCCACACATTTCCTTACCTGTGGCTCCTTTACCTCAGCTTGCTTTCGTGCCTCCTGTTAGAAAAGTAGGGTCTTCCAGCAGGGAGATGAGGCAAGTGCTTATTGAGGTTCTGGCTGGTGGAAGCCTTTTTAAGAAATCCGGCCAACCCGAAGTGTGGCTGAAGCCTTTGATTGGACCGACAGAGAAGATCAAGCTTGATAGCCATAGCGCCCTTACATGGGCTAATGAAGTAATCCATTCTTCTTTGAAGGTAAAAATGTGTTTCCTCTTATTTCATTTTTGTACATGAAATCTATCGTACCTAATTGATTACCTTTTTTGTAGACCAATCTTATAGGAATAGAGCTTATGAAAAGGATTTCTAACACGGAGCAAGAGCTAAAGGAGTGGCATGCTGAAGCAAGGAATTGGAAAGAACAGTATAGCTTAAGGATCGACATAAATGCCTTAGAAGAATAAAGGAATACCTTGAAGCGACAGATAAAAATCATGCTAGCAGAACTAGTAGTGGAGAAGGCTTCTTCCAATCAGGTTGATAAGGACAAGAGCATTCTCGAGTCTTAATTTAGTGAGCAGTTTTCCCGTCCCTCAGAAGAAGTTAGGAACTTGAAAGACTTGATGGGGCAGAAGGAGGAATACTCAGGAGACATTGTGCAATCACTCACCCGGACTCGGGAGGATCTTCGTAATACTTTAGACAGAGTTCAATCTCCGGAGGAGTTGATTGTACCTTTGAGGGCTGCCATGAAGCTGCTGAAGCGGAGAAGGACGGGCTAAGAGATGAGCTTCAAGTATAGGCGAGAGATTATGAAAATCTCAAAAAGGCGGATGCTGTCAATGTGAGCTGGGCGTACATGAATTCTCGCCTTGACACATTGACGAAAATGAGTTAAGAGGGTTTCAACCTTAGTGCTGAAATAACTAAAACTAAGGAAGCCATGGAGAAGGCTCAACAAGGTCATAACCTCTCTTCACCTGATGGTGAAACTTCTGCTGCTCATGCCTCTTCGTCCCAAGTTGTTCCCGTTCCTCCTCCTCAAGAAGATTAAAGTGTTGGTTCACCCCTTTTTTTTTTTTGATTGGTGGTTACCCCCAGCTCCATCGGGGGTAAATTTGGATATTTTTAAAGTCCCCAACTGACAACTTAGGGGCACCTTAATGTATAAATTATATGCGGCTAATTACTAATTAGTACTTAGTTCTTACTTAGCCGCTCTTTTTTGAATATATGCAAGTTATGACTTTTTTGATTTGAGCTTCTGTTTCACCCTTAAGTCTTTTGCATGTTTTGATTTTTTAGGTTTTTGTTTTACCCTCTGAATTTTTGCATGAAGATGCCGAAAACACTCGTACCTTTTCGTAGTAGGCACGGTGTTGTATATAAAATTTGAGCCTTATTTGTAGTAAGCTTTGTTTATGAAAGAGGGCCCTTTTTGAATGACACTTAATGAAGAAGACGTCTCAACTTCATAATGGTGTAATAATGCAATAGAGTGAAAGGAATTTTTCACATGTTTAAGAATGTTTATGAGAAATTTTTTTTGTTTGAACTTCCACGACATTTTATATGTGTTTGGATTATCATCTAAAACTCATGTTGCAACTATTTTTATTAACATATTTGATATACACTTGTATTTCGTAACTGTTTTTCATAAGTAATAGTTTTGTTTTGAGTTAATACAAGGGAACAATTGTTTTTCATTAGTAACAGTTTTTATAAAGATTGGGGTTTTTACCCGTAACTGTTTTTGTTAACAACAATTTTTAATAAGTACGAGGGAAATGCTTTTTCATTCGTAACTGTTTTATTTGATCACAGTTTTCTGAACAAATACGAGGATTTTGATCTTTCATCCGCAACTATTTTATTTGATAACAATTTTTATATGAGCACAACGATTTCGTAACTGTTTTAAATCACAACAATTTTTGAATGAGTACAATGATGATGATTATTTACCCCTAACTGTTTTTGTTACAACAGTTTTCAATAAGTACAAAGATGTGTATTTCTTCCTCGTGGCTAATATTTTGTCTTTCAACCTGAACATGTTCGAAGGTTTTTTTAATTAGGCTTTGTATTTGAGTCTTCGGCTCTTTCGATTCTGCTCATATCACTTGACTTGTTGGGTAGATGGATCTTCAGGCTCGAGCTTTGACTTTCTAATAGTCTTCTTTGCTTCGTCTTAGCCTTCCATACTGTATAGTCCCCCAAGTGTTTGAGCTTTGAAGAATGATATCTCGAGCACTTGACTATTTCTTCCTTGTGGTCCTTTTCCTGAAAAGGAAAAACGTGCGGGACTCGAAGGTATATAGTTTTTTTAGATGATGACTGCTTAACCCTTTAAAACGTCCGTAAGAAAATGTAACACTAGACCGGGAATTCAATTATTTCCTTGCGTCTTTGCAGGTCTAATATCATCATCTGGAGATGGGTTAACTTTATGCCTATCATCTAAAACTTTTTAAATGTTCAAAATAAAATCGAATGTGTGATACCTGACCGGACTTCTTTTCCTTAGAAGTAGTACTTCTCAAGTGGATGGCATTCCAGTTTGTCGGTAGGATTCTGCCGTCCATAGCTTCTAGCTCGTAGGCGCCCTTCCCAGCTATGCCTCGAACATTGTAGGGTCCTTCCCAATTTGGACTTAGCTTTCCTGTGCCTGCTTCTTTAGTTGATTGAAAGACTTTTTTGAGGACGAAGTCCCCAATCTTGAAGTATCTGAGATGAGCTTTGCGGTTGTAGTAACGCTCTATGATTTGTTTTTGAGTTGTCTTCCGTATTAATGCTGCTTCCCTTCGTGGTTCGAGCAGGTCCAAATTAGTCCTTAACTCATCGTCGTTTGCTTCCTCCATGGCTGTTATAAACCTTATGCTTGGTTCGCCAATCTCCACGGGTATTAAGGCTTCTGAGCCATAGACAAGTGCGAAGGGAGTTTCTCCCGTGGCTATTTTTTATGTTGTTTTGTATGCCCATAATATCGTTGATAATTCATCAGGCCAATTTCCTTTGGCTTTATCTAGCCTCTTCTTTATATTGTTGAAGATGATTTTATTTGTTGACTCATCTTGACCATTAGCCACGGGGTGGTATGGTGTTGAAGTGATCCGTTTGATTTGCCAGCTTTCAAAGAATTCTATGATTTGAGAGCCTATGAATTGTGGGACATTATAACACAGGATTTCCTTCGGTATCCCAAAGCGGCATATTATGTTTCGCCATAAGAAGCTTTTATATTCCTTTTCTCTCACTTGTTTGAATGCTTCTGCCTCTACCCATTTTGTGAAATAATCGGTGAGTACGAGTAGAAACCGTACCTGTCCTTTAGCTTGGGGAAAAAGTCCCACTATGTCCATACCCCCATTTCATGAAGGGCCATGGAGATATAATTGGATGCAACAATTCCGCTGGTCAATGCATGTTATTGGCGAACCTTTGGCACCTGTCGCATTTGGATACGAAGTTCTCGGCATCTTCATCCATCTTAGGCCAATAGTATCCGTCTCTGATTAGGGTTTTTACCAAGGATCTCGCTCCTGAATGATTTCCACAGTGTCCTTCATGGACTTCTTTCATCACAAACTCCGGTTGATTAGGTTCAAGGCATTTAGCTAGGGGCCCTCCGAACATCTTGCGATATAGTGAATTGCGAATGAGGCAGTACCGCGCAGCTTTACAATGAAGTGCTTGAGTTGTTTTCTTGTCTTCAAGTACGGTGCCATTCTGCAAAAAATTAAGAATTTCGTTTCTCCAATCCCAGGTTAAATTGTTGAAAGTTGCCTCATTTCTGTCATGGTCGATCGCTGAATGGAATAGATGAACGACGATTGCATTGTCTTTGTTTGTTACTTTCGTGACTGCTGTGAGGTTAGCCAATGCATCTGCCTCTGCATTTTCCTCCCTAGGTATTTGTATTACCTTCCATGTTTTAAATTGTCTTACGAGCTCTCGTGCCTTTTCCAAATATTGTTGCATCCGAGTCTCTCGAGCGATGTAAGTCCCCTGCATCTGATTTACTACCAGTTGGGAGTCGCTGTTAATTATGATTTGATCGATTGAGAGTTCTCGTGCAAGTTCTAATCCTGCAATGAAAACTTCGTACTCTACTTCATTGTTAGTTATAGGATAACATTTAATAGCCTGTCGTGTCTTCTCACCCGGGGTGATATTAAGGCTATGCCTAAGACGGCGCCTTTTACATTGGAAGAGCCATCAGTAAATAGGGTCCATAGACCTGGATTAGCACCGTTAAAGAGTTGTAACTCCTTTTCCACTTCAGGGACAATGCTATTACTAAAGTTAGCAACAAAATCAGCTAATATTTGAGACTTAATTGCAGTCCTAGGCTGATATATTATTTCATGCTCACTTAATTCTGTGGCCCACTTGGCTAATCTTCCTGACAGTTCTTGCTTATGCAAAATATTTCTTAAAGGATATGAAGTCACAACAGTGATTGGATTACATTGAAAATATGGTCGTAATTTTCTAGATGCCATTATTAAAGCTAAGGCTAACTTTTCTAAATGTGGATATCTGGTTTCAGCATCTAGTAAAAGTTTTCTTACATAATAAATAGGAGATTGTTTACCTTTATCTTCTCTTACCAATACTACACTTACAACAATTTCTGAGATAGCTAAGTAGATGTATAATCTTTCCCCTTCTTTTGGCTTTGATAACAGCAGAGGTTTTGATAGATAAGCCTTCAGATTCTTGAGGGCCTGTTGACATTCTTCAGTCCATTCGAACTGATTCTGCTTTTTGAGGACTGAAAATAATTTAAAACATTTTTCGGAAGACCTGGAAATAAATCTTCCCAAAGTTGCTATTCTCCCTGTTAGTCTTTGAACTTTTTTTTTATTTGTTAGTATATCAGGTATTTCTTTAGTAGCTTTAATTTGAGCGGAACATACCTTTATTCCTCTGTTTGATACAAGGAAACCCAAAAATTTACCTGATTGTACACCGAAAGCGCATTTTTCTGGATTCAACTTCATATTATACCTGCGTAAAATGTCAAAAGTAATAGAAAGGTGCTGGAAATGGTCTTCTGCTCGTGTTGATTTTACCAGCATGTCATCAATGTAAACTTCCATCGTTTTTCCCAGATGTTCCTGGAACATCTTAGTCACTAGCCTTTGATAGGTGGCTCCAGCATTTTTTTAAGCCAAAAGGCATGACTTTATAGCAGTAAGTCCCCCTGTTCGTAATGAAAGAGGTTTTTTCCTCGTCTGTGGGATCCATTTTATTCTGATTATAACCATAATATGCATCTAGAAAGCTTAATAATTCATGATCTGCGGTAGCATCAATCATTTGATCTATATGTGGTAATGGGAATGAATCTTTGGGGCATGCTTTATTTAAGTCAGTATAATCTACGCATACTCTCCATTTGCCATTCTTTTTCGGTACCACCACAGTGTTAGCTAACCAGTTAGGGTACGTTACCTCTCGTATCGAACCAATTTTCAAGATATTTTGTACCTCTTTGTCAATCACTTGGTTCTTGAATGGTCCTTGCTTTCTTTTTTTCTGCTTAACAGGTACGAAGGATGGATCTTCATTTAGTTTATGAGTCATCACTTCTGGTGGAATACCTGTTATATCTGAGTGGGACCACGCAAAGCAGTCTGCGTTAGCCTTTAAATAATCAATTAACGTACCTTTTCGACAGGGGCTCAACCTGGTGCCTACATACACCTTCTGTTAAGGTTCTTGTTCAAAAAATGGAACAACTTCGAGCTCTTCCGTAGTTGTTTTGAAGTGTTCGTCTTCTTCCGGTTCATGAATGATGTCTGGTATGGAGTCTACATCTATGTGGTCCAACGCATCTTCCGTGGTGACTTGATTCACCTTCTCGTGGGTACCTCTCGTACCTGTTTGAACATTTACTTATTTCGTACATGTTTGGTCGGTAATTAGTTCCGTACCTGTTTGGCCAGTGACATCTGTTTGAAAGATTTCTCTATTTTTCGCTTCTTCCGTCTGTTTTTTGTTATAAAATGCCACGAAATTTATATTTCTGGAGGTCTGTTGATCACCTCTAATTTGTCTGATCCCCCATTCTGAGGGGAATTTAATTACCTGGTGTAAGGTGGATGATACTGCTTTCATGTCGTGGATCCAAGTCCTTCCCACAATCACGTTATATGACATGTCAATATCAATGACTTGGAATTTGGTGTTCTTAGTTATTCCGTCGGCATAAGTGCTAAGTTCAATCTCTCCTTTGGTTATCACGTAAAGTTATCAAACTCTGATATGGCTCGTGCCTTTGGGATCACCTGATTTCCCATGAGCATTTTTCCCACGACTCTTAACAAGATGATATTGACTGAACTACCTTTGGGATCACCTGATTTCCCATGAGCATTTCTCGACTCCGCTTTCCGTGGGTAATTGTGACCTTCGAGGCTAATTTGCAAACTATTCCGTTCACTTCCTCTCCTCCATGTATCACGTTGACGATTCTTTTTGGAGAAGGAGGCTTCGGGGGCTCCTTCATGTTCTTCATATATGCCTGTTTACCTTTATCACTAAACAATTCTATTAAATAGCCCTGTTTCAATAAGTGTTCTATTTCACCCTGTAAAAATATGCAATATGCAGTCCTGTGTCCATGATCATTATAGAACTCACACCAGAAATCTGGGTTTCTTTTATTTGGGTTTGATCTCATTTCTTTGGGCCATTTAACCTTATCTCCCATATTTTTTAATATTGAAACAAGTTCAGGAGTACTTACATTAAAGGTATGATCCCCAATTCGTGCATTACCTCTAGGTCGTTCATCCCGATCCTTTCTGGATCTGGATGAGGATGAGCCCACATCTCTGCTTGGTGGTCTATAATCTGACCTAGTGTTTTCGAACCTGGGATGAGTTTCACGTTCTGATGGTCCTAAGTAAGGATCGTACCTATTTTTACCTGATCTCCTGTCTGATTCAGAATGTCTGGATCTGAAATGATCTTCATCTCTCGAACGAGAAATGATATCATCTTCTATTCGAAGTTTAGTACTGTACCTGTTATATACATCATTCCACGTTGTAGCTGGGAATTCTCTTAGACTTTCTTTGAGTCTCCTTGTGGCTTCCGAGCTTTTGTCATTTAGATTACTTGCGAATGACATGGCTTCCCAGTTATCAGACACCCTGGGTAATTGCATTCTTTCTCGTTGGAACCTGTCTACAAATTCACGGAGTAGTTTCGTGTCTCCTTGCTTTATTTTAAATATGTCCTCCATTCGTTTCTCGACTTTTTGTGCTCCAGAGTGTGATTTTATGAAAGAATCTGCAAGATCAGCAAAAGAATCAATAGAATTTTCAGAGAGAAGAGAATACCAGGTTAGGGCTCCTTTGGTAAATGTTTCTCCGAATTTTTTGACAAGAACTGACTCAATCTCCTATTTTGTTAAGTTGTTTCCCTTTACTCCAATAGTAAAGCGGTCACATGGTCGCGTGGGTCAGTTGTTCCATCATACTTAGGAACGTGAGGCATTTTAAACTTCTTGGGTATAGGGAAGGGTGTTGCGCTTGGTTTCCAAGGTTGTTGAGACTATCTATCAACATCAATGCCCTTGATAACAGGTGGTACTCCAGGAATTTGCTGGATTTGATCGTTTTGTTCCTTCATCTGTTTCTGCATGGTTAGCAGTAAATTTTGTAATTCATAGTTATTAGTCATACCTGGTGTTGCTTCGAGAGATTCGTTAGGAGTGTCACCCCTTGCTGATTTTGCCAACCCAGACTGATGATTTTCCATGGTGATAGTATTATTTGGAGGTGGTGTCAGCGATGCAGGTGGTGCCGCCGGTAGTCCCCTTGCAAATTCTTGCAAAGCTTGTCCCACGTACTCTGCAATCATTTGCTTTATTTTATCTTGTTCTACCATTTGCTCATTGTTATTGCGGTTGTTATCAGATCTTTCCGGGGATGGTTACCTTGAACCATGTAGGGTTCCTTGAGGTGATGGAACTGGGGTTCCATTCCTCTGATGGTTTTTGTCGTTGGAGTTCGACATAGTTTAGAGGATATCAATTCAAAGGCAAACTAAGATTATCAGTTTCCCGTTAAAGGAACCAATTTGTTTAACCAAAGAAATAGATCCTTTGTCCAAAGCTATTTTTAGGATGAATGAGGGTTACTGATAATCAAGGAAATATTATTAAATAAAGAAGAATAAGTAAAAGGCAATAGTATGATGCTCAAAAAGTAAAATGTTTTGTATTCGAAGTTCAGATGATCTTTACAAGTTATATTCCCCTCGTTTATATAGGGGGTTTCTTAATATAACGTCTAGTTCTTGCAATGATCGTCCATTAATGACTAATTATTACATCAATGGGGCGTTATAAAGGATAACCCTAATTGTTGTATGAAGGTTACATAACGTATGAGTCATTAATTGAGGATCCCTGAATCTGCCCGTAGCTCTATCTGGATTCATTATGACCGTGTCTCTTTCCTTTCTCAATTAGGTTGAGTTTCTCGTGGCTGATTACCTCGTAGGTTTATTGATCCGCGACTATTTGTTCTGCGCCTCTTTATAGAATCATATCCAGCTACCGCGTTTTCCTTGGTCCACGTAGCCAGCTGAGTTGTCATTAACCACCTTACGTGTGAAACTCTTTTTTACCTATACATCAAGCACGACCGATATACGCGGTCCACAAAAAGAGAATCTCCCACGGGAGTAGAAACATAAACGGGGGATCTCAAAGAATCCTGAGATACCCCCAGATGTGAAGCAAAATAAGAAGACACCTATGAATACGTAGAGCCTGGATCAAATAATACTGATGCATCCCTATGACAAATAGGGACAATACCTGTGATGACTGAATCTGAGGCTACGACCTCAGAACGGGATGTAAGAGCATAGTACCTGGCCTGGCCTCCCCCTCTAGGGCGGCCTCGACCTTCCCGACCTCCACCTCGAGCTATCTGAGAAGGTGGGGTAGCAGTTGGGGCTAGAAGAATAGCTGGAGGACCCGGTGGAATACGTGGGACCTGATAAGTCTGAGGTGGTGCACCCCTCTTAACTCTGGGCAATCTCTGATCACGTGGCAAGGGTCACCACACTCAAAACAACCCCTCGGAGGACGTGGTGGCTTGTGCTGACTCTGAACTAGCCTGCTAGACTGGCCGGTGATAGAACCTCGAGCAGGAGGCACATAAGATATTGGTGGTGCATAATAAGGCTCATGAGGTCTAGGAGGAGTTGGAACACCACTGGCTGCTGGAAGAGCTAAATGAACAGGGCGACTCACAAAACCCCTACCATAGCGTGCTGCTAGTGCACGGACTCCTGAAAAATGGCAAGTCTCTCGAGACCTCTTGGCCTCTCTCTCCTCTCTGTCCCGGGCTAACATACTCTCAATAATCCGGTCAATACTCACGGCCTGCTGGTAAGGGATATCTGTCTCCAATTCCCTGGCCATACTGGTCCGAATACTGGGGTGAAGCCGCTTAATGAAGCATCAAACCCTCTCTCTGATAGTGGCAACCAAGGCTGGTGCATGATGAGCCAAGTCACTGAAACAGACTGCATACTCTTACACAGTCATGGCACCCTGGCGTAACTTCTCAAACTCCGCACGCCAAGCATCCCTGAGGCTCTGAGGGAAAAACTCAAGCAAAAACATCTCGGATAACTGATCCCAAGTAAGTGAAGTTGCCTCCTCCGGACTACTCAACTCATAGGCACTCCATCACTGATAAGGTTTTCCCCTTAGCTGGAAAGCGGTGAAAGAAATCCCACTCGTCTCCACAATACCCATAGTGCAAAGAATGCGGTGACATTCCTGAAGAAAACCCAGAGCGTCATCTGAAGCAAGTCCGGTAAAAACAGGTGGGTGGTACTTCTTGTACCTCTCAAGTCTGAGCTGATCTGCCTCATAAACAGCTACCCTGATATCATGCTGAGCTGGAGCCGCTGGGGGCATAAGAAAATACGTAGGAACCTGCCCAGCATGGACCCTCTGCTAAGGAGTACGGGCTGCGACAGTCTGTGCCCTTTCGCCGGCCTGGGATGTAGCTGGAGCTATCGGGAGTAGCCCCGCCTGAATCAGAGTACTGAAAGCGCTCAAAAACTAAGCCAGAGTCTCCTGGAGAGCTGGAGTAATAGTAGGGACCTCTTGTGCCCCTCCAACTGTAGCTGCTGGGGGCTCGGGCGCCTGATCGTCAGTACGTCTGGTACGGGTCCGCACTATCTGTGAGAAAGAGTATAATAGAGTTTTAGAATTTTGAAGATAGTAACTAGTACGACAAGAAATTCCAAAGAATACGATTGTTCTTAACAGTTACATAGCCTATCGAAGATAGATACGGACGTCTTCACACCGATCCTCGAGACTCTAATAAACCGGCTTGTGACTGGTGACTCCTATGAACCTAGACGCTCTGATACCAACTAGTCACGACCCGAGTTACCCTCCGGACGGTCTTGTGACGGTACCTAGTCTCTACGACTAGGTAAGCCTAAATTGTGGAAATTTTAAATGCAATATAGTAAATAAGACAGAAAAGAAGGAGATAGACACATAACATAGCCACTCGACATGTACAATTTCACTCCCCAAAACTCGAAATGTCACAGCAGTCACAAGTTCTGTACTAAATGTAGCTCTATACAATGAAGTAGAAGAAAAATACATAAGTCCTCTATGCCTATACTAGAATAGAACGGGACTCGTGGGATTCTACAGACGCGGCAGAATTACCTCGCGGTCTCCTCAAGCTGCTAAGTGACTCCTAGCCACGAAACTGGGTGTGGTACCTGGATGTGCACAAGGAAAACATGTGTAGGAAAGGGCATGAGTACACCACAAATTGGTACCCAGTAAGTGCCAAGCCTAACCCCAGTCAAGTAGTGACGAGGTCAGGTTAAGGCTCTACTGGATGTTTATAGTAAAAACAGTTTAAAATTGAACAGAGAGAGAGATAATGAGCTAAGGCAAAACAGTAGAAACAATAAGCTAAAAGAAAATAGCAACAGGGAGCCCTCGGCTCGGCACAACGCATCTCACAGTAATAAATATGCCATGCAGTACAGGGGGAAAGCTCCCGGAATCTCGTCTCTAGTCCCAATTTAAATATGCAATGCAGTACAGGGGGAAAACTCTGGGAATATCGTCCATAGTCCCAATTTAAATATGCAATACAGTACAGGGGGAAAGCTCCCAAAATCTCGTCCGTAATCCCAATTTAAATATGCAATGCAAATGAATACCGGATACAATTTATTTAAACAATTCAGGAAGAATCACAGGCAAATACGAATAAAACTACCTAAACATGGTGCAAATAGTAACAATTAGGGGAAACTCAAGTAAAACAGGTAGGCATGCTTATTCTTAAGCTAAACTATACAGTTAGTACATGAAACAATGAAATAAGGATAAAATGATTTATGTCATGAAAGGAAAAGTTGAGTTTTAGCAAAAATAGCCCGTGTACGCACTCCTCACCTCACGTACACGGCGCCCATATAATAAATAGTATCAAAACAACCTAAGGGGAAGTCCCCAACACATAGTTAGGCAAGCCACTTACCTCGACCACGCTAATCAACTCAAAACCACGCTCTTGCCATGAGTATTCGACTCCGAATGGCCCAAATCTATTCAATTCGATTGCATAATGTAAATATCACTTTAAGGAATCAAAATAGCTAATAAGTTCGAAGCTAATACGCGAAATTAGGAAAATTTCACAAAAAGTCCCCCGGGACCATGTCTCGAAAATGGATAAAAATAGAAATTCCGAACACCCATTCACTAACAAGAATCATTTTAATCTGACGTCAAAATCTCCCTAAATCCTCATCTTTCTACTTGGGGAAACTTCATCCCATTTTCAGGATTTTTCACCCAAATTCATTGATTAGATTGAGGAAATTGCTAGAGATTAATGATATACAAGTGAATTAAGGTTATAAATCGTCACCTATGAAGCTCCTCTTCAAAACCCACTAAAAATTGCCAAAACCCGAGCTCTAAATCGTTTTAGGAGATATGAGTTTCAAACCCTCGGATTTTTGTATAAACAACCCATGGATTCCGCATCTGCGACTCTTGGACCACACCTGCGGAAAATCCATCGCAGGTGCGGAAACTCACTTAACAAGTCTGGGGCCGCACCTGCGGTCAATTAGCCACATCTGCGGTCCCGCGCCTACGACACCCAGACCGCACCTGTGACCAATGGCAACCCCTGACCAAATTTCGCATTTGCGAACCCAACCTCCGCACCTGCGTGTCCGCACCTGCGGTTACACGTCTGCAAGTGCGAGACACCAGAACCAGCAATGGTTCAACTGTGTACCAAGTTCCAAAATCACCCGTTGAGTATCCGAAACATCCTTGAGGCCCCCGAGGCCCCAACCAAACTTACCAACCAGTCCTAATACTTCGTTCAAACTTAGTCGAGCATTCAAAACACATCCCATAACATTAAAATCACCAATAATGCATGGATTCAAGCCTAAGAACTTATAAAATTTCCAAATTTCACAACCAATGCCGAAACACGTCAAAACTAGTCTGAATGACCTTGTATTTTACAAACATGTCATAATGACACTACGAACCTACAGCCACTCTCAAAATTCCATTCTGAGCCCGATATCAAAATTGTACCTATCGGTCAAAATCGGCGAAATTCCCACTTTCGCCAATTCAAGCCTAAATCTACCACAGACCTCGAAAACAGATTCTGAACATGATCCTAACCCAAAATCATCCAACAGAGCTAACGGAGTCGACAGAATTCCATTTGGGATCCGTCTTCACACAGTTCCAACTACGACCCGATTTCTAAAGCTTAAATTCACATTTAAGGACTATGTGCCTAGAATCTCTCCAAATTTCACTACTCAACATTCCGAAAAATCCCAAAAGCAGTAACAGACATGGGGGAAACAGTTATTAGGGAATTGGGGCGCTAACTCTCAAAACGATCGACCGGGTAGTTACAAAATTAATGTTTGAACTCATTGTTATCAGGCCCGTAATTTTGTTCCGGATCCGGGTACAGGTTTGTTATGATGATTAAGTACTACCTGTGAAATTTGGTGAGAATCAGAGTAGATTTGACATGATTCGGATGTCCGATTGAGAAATAGTAAAATTGAAGTGTTCTTGAGGAAAATCATGAGTTTGAGGTTAAATTCGTAGATTTTGATGTTATTTTAATGATTTGATCGCACGAGCAAGTCCGTTTGATGTTTTTAGACTTGCGTGCATGTTTGGTTTTGAGCCCCGAGGGATCGGGTGAGTTTTGGATAGGTTACAGAGTGTTTTGACTTAGAAAAACTCAGCCGGTGCATCTGGTGTCTATCACCAGGCCTCTGATCTCGCAATTACGAGATCAGGCTTCGCAAATGCAAAGTTAACAGGCTAGGCAAAGGCGACATTTTTGTCGCAAATGCGAAGAAGGTATGGGAAGGCCATCCTCGCAAATACGAGTTCATGGCCGCAAATGCGAAGGCCTCCAGTAGTCGCAAATGCGACACTTAAGTCCCAAATGCGAAGGTAGCAGTAATTTCAAAGGGTTCACAACTGCGAACCCCTAATCGCATTTGCGATAATTGCAGCCTGTTAAGTGGGATTTTAGACGGGATTTTCACCCATTTTTCAATTCTCTCAAACCCTAAACGTCCATAGGAGATTTTTCAAAGACTCAAACTTCTCCAAATTGTAGGTAAGTGATTCCTAACTAATTCTCTTCAATCCTTAACAACTTTTAACAAGATTTCAACCTAGAATCTAGAGTTTTCATGGTAAAAATTGGGATTTTTTTGTACAACTTAGGAATTTCAAAATTTGGGAATTTAGACCTCGAATTGTCGGATTCCGAAACCAAGTGTATATCGGGGATCGGGGGATAATGGGTAAACGGGTTTTGGTCTGAACCTCAAGTTTAGACCAAGCGGGCCCGGGGTCGATTTTTGTCTTTTGATAGGAAAATATAGGAAAACCATGATTTTTCATTAAAGTTAATGCATGTAGCAATAATTAATGATATTGAACTAATTATGATTAGATTCGAGTGTGTTGGAGGTGAATTCGAAAGGAAAAGTTATAATCGAGCAGTGAGTGGCCTGCAAAATTGAGGTAAGTGTTTGGTTTAACCTTGACTTGAGGGACTAGGAATCCCCAACTTAAATGCTATGTGAAATTGCATGTGTGTGGTGTATAGGTGAAGTGACGAGTATCTATGCACCACCAAATTATCTGTTTAGCATGATCCCTTCCCCATTTCCAATTTATTGTATTTGGTCTTAACTCTTTCATGATTATAGATGCTTTCATGTTTACTTGTTTGTTAGATATTGTCTCTCTTAGTTAAAAGTATTAGTTGTCTCTTGGCTTCATTGTGGCACATAAATGATTGAGCTGGTTGTCAGTGCTTTATAATACATTTTTGTTGATATCGCTGTGTAGTATTATTTGGTGAAGCTCTTAATTGTACAACGTTCTGTCTACATTTGTGGAGACATAAATATTGTGAAAAACTTTGAGTTAAATTGTGAAACATTATTGGAAATGATGAAATGTGATTGTCTGGTGGGAGCGGCTTGCACGCCGCAACAAGGAGTGATAAGGGTGGACATGTGGGATCGGGTTGCATGCCGCAACAGGAGAAATAAGGGTGATATATATAGGGAGGAGAAAAAAGGGTAGACAGGTGGGATCGGGTTTCACGCCGCAACAAGGAGTGATAAGGGTGGACATGTGGGATCGGGTTGCATGCCGCAACAGGAGAAATAAGGGTGATATATATAGGGAGGAGAAAAAAGGGTAGACAGGTGGGATCGGGTTTCACGCCGCAACAAGAAGAAATAAGGGAGAATATTCTAGTTTTATTGATTTTAAACATAAAAACTGGAATACTCACTGTTTTATTGTTGTCATTTCATATTCTGCACTTACGGTTATTTTAAATTGTAACTTAGGAATTTTCGTGAGGATTGGTTATAGCTGAGTTCTGGAAAAGTTAACCGAGTTGTTTTATTAATTGTTGCAAGTTATTGTTTAATTAGTTTATTATTCCCTTCTTGCTTATATTACAGTGTATTCAAGTTATGTTATAAATGCCCCGTCATAGCCTCGTCACTACTTCGTCGAGGTTAAGCTCAGCACTTACCAGTACATGGGGTCGGTTGTACTGATACTGCACTCTACACTTCTTGTGCAGATCCAGGTTTTGGCCAGAGTTGAGTTTCGAGTAGTAGTTGAGCATTCGCACGAAAACACGAGGTAGATTTGCTGGCGTCCGCAGATTCTTGGAGTTTTCTCCCATTTATTCATTTACTGTCTTACTTAGTTCCAAAACAGACATATGTATTTTCTTTCATCCAAATACTTGTATTATTCTTTAGTAGTTCGTGAATTGTGACTCAAAACCCTGGGTAGCTAGATATTATAATTAGCTTCGAGTTTCATTTTATTATGTCTCACATTATTCGGAATTTGTTTATTTGATAAATTTAGACCTAATAACATATTTTAATTGTTTTAAATATTGAATACTTTCTAACATTTTCTTGCCTAGCAAGTGTGGTGATAGGTGCCATCACGATCCACAGGATTGGGAATTTGGGCCGTGACAAGCTGGTATCAGAGTACTAGGCTCTATAGGTCTGACAATTCACGAAAAAACTTAATAGATTCCGAGGGATCGGTACGGAGACGTCCGTGCTTATCTCTCAGAGGCTATCAAGTTAGGAACAAACTCCTTTTTATTTCTACTCTGTCGTGCGATTCTTGTTATCTCAAATACCGATTGAAATATTCTTTTCTCTAGCAGATGGAGAGAACATGTGCTTCTTCTTTCTCTAACCAACAATCAGGTCCTCCAGCAGCAACAGATTCTCCTAGGGGCATAGGCCGAGGCCATGCCAGAGGCCGAGGCGGGGGCAGGACTCAGCCCATTGCTTAGGCAGCAACCCCAATTACGGAGCCCTAGATAGAAATTGATGAAGGGGATCCAGCTCAGACCATTCCAGTGGGACCAGCTCAGGTCCCAGATGGGTTTATTGCTACCCTGGTGCTTCAGGATGCTTTGGTCCGAGTAGTGGGCCCTATGTAGAGTGTAGCCCAGACTGGCACATTCCCCATAACAACAGTCGTATCTCAGGCTGGAGGAGGGGTTCAGACTCCAGTTACCCACACTCCTGAGCAGGTTACTCCTCAGATTCAGACCCCAACAGCCAATCCAGCTGGGGTGGTTCAGCCAATTGCTGCAGCACCGCTTGTTGACGGGGAAACTATGTCGACCGATGCTTTAAGGAGATTGGACAGGTTCATCAAGCTTTTCCCTGTTCATTTCAGTGGTGTCACTTCATAGGATCCTCAAGAATACCTTGATAGCTGTCATGAGGTTCTTCGGGACATGGGTATTTTGGAGAACAATGGGGTCGACTTCACCACTTTCCAGATGACTGGTTCCACCAAGAAATGGTGGAATATTATTTGTTGACTAGCCCAGTTGGGTCACCTGCTCTGACTTAGATCAGTTTTGACACCTCTTTTTGGAGAAGTTTCTGCCTATCACTACCAGGGAGGAGAACCGCCGTCAGTTTGAGCGTCTTCAGCAAGGCAGCATGACTGTTACCAAGTACGAGAATCGCTTTGTGGATTTGGATCGACATGCTATTCTTTTGTTACCCACAGAGAGAGAGAGGGTCAGGCAATTTATTGAGGGCCTTGCTCAGCCCATCAGGTTGCAGGTGGCGAAGGAGACAGGGAGCGAGATTTCCTTTGAGGATGCGGCCAATGTGGCCAGGAGAGTTGAAATGGTTCTCGGATTGGGAGGTCAGGGGTGAGACAAAAGACCTCGCCATTCCGGTGGATTCAGCGGTGCCTCATCTGGAGGCGGGGTTACTTTTAGCAGAGGCCATTCCATTCAGCACTTCAGGCTTCACATGGTACCTCAAGTGGTCGTGGTTCTTATACGCCACCTTCTGCTCAGCCAGTCTATAGTGCACCATCAACTCCTATCAGAGCACCTCCTCTGTAGAGTTATTATCGTGGTCATACTGCTTGTCAGGGTCAGCCTCTATATCAAGAGGTATGCTTCGAGTTGGGTGAATATGGGCATATCCGGAGAGCTTGTCCGAGATTTTTGAGACAGAGTACTGAAGGCACTCAAGAACTGAGCTAAGGTCTCCTGGAGGGCTGGAGTAATAGAAGGAACGTCCGGTGCCCCTCCAACTATAGCTGCTGGGGGATCCTCTGCCTCTGCTCTAGCCGGTGCTCGGGTTGCACCGCGTGCTCGTCCTCTGCTCCGGCCCCTGCCTCCGGTGGCTCTGACTGGGGGCTGGGTGCCTGGTCATCAGTACGTCCGGTACGAGTACGAACCATCTGTAAGCAAGAATAGAATAGAGTTTAAGAGTTTTGATGACAGTGACTAGCACGATAAGGAATGCCAAGAAGTATGACTTTTCTTAACAGTTACATAGCCTCGCAAAGATATATACGGACGTCTCTGCACCGATACGCAAGACTCTAATAAACCGGCTTGTGACATTGTGACTCCTATGAACCTAGACGCTCTGATACCAACTTGTCACGACCCAATTTCCCTCCAACTAGGTTTCGTGACGGCACCTAGTCTAGACGACTAGGTAAGCCTAAATATTAAGTGAATTAAAAGCAAAACCATTCAAAACAGATAGAATGAAGTATAATAATACTAATAACCATGCCGCTCGGCATTTACAGTTTACTTCGCCCCAAAACCCGAAATATCTACAACATCACAAGTTGTACTCTATGGCTCAACATAACAAAAATTGAAATAAAAGTATAATCTTATCTGCTAACTATAACGATACTAGAATAAGAGGGGGAATCAGAAGCTCTGTGGACGCGACAGAAATACCTCTAAGTCTCCCAAGGTCTGCTGCTCTACTAACTCCGGTACTGAGCGTTGGTACCTGGATCTGCACATGGGGAAAACATGCGCAGAAGGGCGTGAGTACTCCACATTCGGTACCCAGTAAGTGCCAAGCCTAACCCCAGTCAAGTAGTGACGAGGTCAGGTTGAGGCCCTGCCGAGTTTGCAAAATAGACAGTTACAATTTAACAGTTGCAAATAAATGGAAATAATTAACTGAAATTTAAAGTAAATCTAGGAAGAATAATGTAAAGTAGCTCTCAACTCAGCAGAGCATATAACATAATAGATAATCGTGCAATACAATACAGGGGGGAAAGCTCCCGGGTCTCAGCCCGTAGTCCTAACGTAAATATGCAATGCAGTACAGGGGGAAAGCTCCCGGATCTCGGTCCGTAGTCCCAATTTAAATATGTAGTGCAAGATGTATACCGGATGTAGCGTAATTCAATAGTTTAGGAAAAACATAAGGCAATATAGAGTAAAATACTTCATCAAGGTTCAAATAGTAGTAGTAAGTGGAAAATCAGGTAAATCGGTTGACATGTTTAAAACTTAAGTTGCTACTCAGTTTAAAATGATCACAATAATAATAAAATTGAAAATGAGGTATGATATAGAAAGAACGAAGGAAAACCAGTAAAAATAACCCATGCACGCACCCGTCACCTCACGTTCACGGGGTTTTTATAGTGAAAATCAGTTAAAAAGCCTAAGGCAAATATCCCTAACATAGAGTTAGGCAAGCCACTTACCTCGACTGCGCTACTCAACCCAATATCACGCTTTCTCCACGAGTATCCGACTCCGGGTGGCACAAATCTATTCAATATGATAATGTAAATATCATTTCAAGGGAACAAAATAGCTAAGAGATTCGAAGCTAATATGCGAAATAAGGAAATTCGCCCAAAAAGTCCCCCAGGCCCATGTCTCGGAATCGGGTAAAAGTTATATTTTCCGGACACCCATCCACTCACGAACTCACTCGAACAAGAATTATCGAAATCCGATGTCAAAAACTCCCTAAATTCTCAAATTGAGTTTAATCAAGTTTCCATGGTTTTTCACCCATTTTTTTAAATTAAACTAAGGAAAACGATGGGAATTAATGGTCTAATAATGAATTAGGATTAGGAATTGTTACCTATGATCCTTCTCTTCAAATCCCACTAAAAAACACCAATTCCCGAGCTCTCAAACGATTTTGGACTTATGAATTTTCAAACCCTCGGATTTTGGAAAAACAAAGACAGGGATCTCGCACCTGCGGTCCCTTTAACCGCACCTGTGGTACCGCACCTGCAGAAAATGCATCGCAGGTGCGGAAATCACTTAAGTCCCATGGGGCCGCACCTGCGGTTCCGCGCCTGCGGAACCCAGGTCGCGCCTGCGACCACTGGTCAACCCCCATCACCATCACACCTGCGACCAACCTATTGCACCTGTGTGTCCGCACCTGCGGAAAAACCCTCGCAAGTGCGAAACACCAGAAGAAAGCCCTGTTCAGCAATTTTGTTAAGTTTCCAACTCTCCCGTTAAGCATCCGAAACAACCTCGAGGCGCCCGGGACCTCAACCAAAACACATTCGATGCCGAAACACGTCAAAACCCGTTCGAATGACCTAACATTTTTCACACATGTCATAAATGAAATTTCGGACCTGTTGTCGCTTTCGGAATTCCATTCCGAGTCCCATATCAAAATCTCACCTATCGGCAGAAATAGCCGAAATTCTAACTTCCGCCAATTCAAGCCTCAATCTACACCCGACCTCGAAAGAACATTCCGAACATGCTTCTAACCCCGAAATCACTCAACGGAGATAACGGAGTCGACAGAATTCTGTTCCGGATCCGTCTTCACACAGCTCTAGCTACGGCCCAATTTCTAAGGTTAAAATTCACCTTAAAGAACTATATGACCAAAATCACTTCGCATTTCACCGCTCAATGCTCCGACAAGTTCCATTAACATAATAAGGCATGGGTGAAGCAGTTATTAGGGTGTCACGACCCAAATTCCCACCCTTTGGGCCGTGACTGCGTCTAACGTTGAACCCGCTAGGCC
>MDKH01051973.1:0-11572 GCA_005239495.1 Nicotiana undulata | reverse complement strand
ACTACATGCTACATAATAAATAGATGCATGACCAGGCCACTGGTAGAGAAAACTCCTTATGAAATACTTAAAGGGAGAAATCCCAACATATCCCACCTTAGGGCTTTCGGATGCAACTGCTTTATGCACAACAATGGCAAAGATTCTCTAGGTAAATTTGATCCCAGAAGTGATGAGGGAGTATTCTTGGGATATTCATCACAAAGAAAAGCTTATAAAGTTTATATTAAAAGAACTATGTGTGTAGAGGAGAGTGTGCATGTTATTTTGATGAAACTAACACTCTTTCTGAGAGACAGGAACCAGAAGATGAGGAGCTTGGACTGTTCAGAAGCAGTGAACAAATTGAAGCAATTGTGGAAGATGGAGTAGGTGATGGACCAGGTCCAACTAAACCGAGCAACATGACAGGGGGAACTCAACAGCAAAGTACTCTGGACCTTGGCCCTAATCCTGTTCCACAACAACAAGACATCATGGGATCATCTAGAAGTAAACAATTGGTGCTCAAACCACACAGATATCAGAGTTCTCACCCTCTTGAGAACATCATAACAGATTTTACATCCGGAATCAAAATAAGATCCTCCTTGAAAAATCTGTGTGCGTTTGATGCCTTTCTATACTTGATTGAACCAAAGAACATTGGTGAATCCTTAGATGATGAAGACTGGGTAAATTCCATGCAAGAAGAGATGAATCAATTTGAAAGAAGTCAAGTATGTCACTTGGTACCCAGACCACAAGACAGATCAGTAATTGGCACCAAGTGGGTCTTCAGGAACAAACTCGATGAGGATGGAACTGTTACAAGAAACAAAGCCAGACTGGTTGTCAAAGGATATAGTCAAGAAAAGGGAATTGACTATGATGAGACCTTTGCTCCTATGGAAAGATTGGAGGCAATCAGACTTCTTATAGCATTTGCTGCACACATGGAATTCACTCTCCATCAGATGGATGTAAAGAGTGCTTTCCTCAATGGTTATCTAAAGGAAGAAGTATTTGTAAAATAGCCTCCAGGTTTTGAAAGCAAGGAGACACATGACCATGTATACAAACTTGACAAGGCTTTGTATGGACTCAAACAAGCACCAAGATCATGGTATGAGCGACTATCAAAATTCCTACTAGAACATGGATACAAACGAGGTAAAATTGACAGTACCTTGTTCTTAAAGGAAAAAGGTAAGGATCTCCTGGTTGTGCAAATATATGTGGATGATATCATATTTGGGGCGACCTCTGAAAAATTGAGTAAGGAATTTACTAAACTTATGGGGAGTGAGTTTGAGATGAGTATGATGGGTGAGCTAAACTTCTTCTTGGGATTGCAAATCAAGCAAAACACAAATGGAACAATTATCCATCAACAAAAATATATGAAGGAATTGCTCAAAAGATTTAGAATGGAAGACTCAAAAGAAATTGACACCCCCATAGCCACAACTACAAAATTAGATGTGGATGAACCTGGTTCATCCGTTGATCAGAAGCTATACAGGGGGATGATTGGGTCTTTATTATATCTCACTGCCAGCAGACCTGATATTGTGTTCAGTGTAGGACTATGTGCTAGGTTTCAAGCAAATCCAAAGGAGTCCCATCTAACTGCAGTGAAGAGAATTCTGAGATATCTGAAAGGCACTACTGATTTATGCCTTTGGTATCCTAAAGGTAGTAATTTCGACCTTGTAGGATATGCTGATGCAGATTATGCAGGCTTCCTGGTTGACATGAAAAGTACTTCAGGCATGGCTTCACTTTTTTAGCTCTTGCCTTGTGTCTTGGGCCACCAAGAAACAAACTTCGGTAGCCTTGTCTACTGTTGAGGCTGAATATGTGGCTGCAGCCTCATGCTGTGCTCAGTTGCTACGAATCAAGCAACAACTTATGGACTTTGGTATAGCGGTTGGATGTATTCCTATTTTCTGTGACAACACTAGTGCAATTAGTATGATGAAGAATCTGGTTCATCATAAAAGAACTAAGCACATAGATGTTAGACACCATTTCCTAAGGGATAACTATGAAAAATGAATGATCTCAATCGAATTTTGTGCTAGTGACAAACAAATTACAGATATCTTTACTAAAGCACTGAGTAGGGAGAATTTTGAGAGAAACCGGCTTGAATTAGGGATAATTAAGATCACCTAGTTGAAAAAAAATATGAAAACAATTGAAAAACAAAATTTGGCTAGAAACACTAAAATAGATAATTAACAGACTAATCATTGCTCACTATTATGACTTTACTGTCATACTCTCTTACCATGTATTAATATGATTCCCTGGATGCTAATGATATTTTTCTATCTTTGTAAATTGAGGCAAATTAAAGGCTTTAACACGATAAACCTAGTTCATTGATGCTGGTTCATCTGACTGACAAGGTACGTGCTCATCTCCATACACTTATTGAAATAATTATAGTCACACATGAGTAGGACTCTATATATATTTGGTTCATTTCAAATTCTACGTACTTATCCTAAAATGAACCAATTCCAAAGTGTCCCATCGTATCTTAATTAGCCTAGATATAGGGATCCCTAACCGTCTAATTAATGACACTCCTACAGCGATTAGACTTCCACTTGGCTAATAAATCTGCCCGTTGTACAATTAATAACCACATCTTTAAAAGGCCATCATTACCTCCTCTCTTCAAAAGCATAACCGTCGAACCTAGTTCTTGATTCCTCTCAAACCAAAACTGATCGACTTTCTTCTCTTCAAAAATTATTCATAAAAAATGTCTTAACCACCCCCTGCTTCATCTTCCTCCACCAACCCTGATTATGGGGATGATAATTCTAGTTCTAATTCTTCATCAGTATACAGTTCACATTCTCCAGCCAGATCTTCAACCCCCCAAAACCATCCAGTTCTTGAACCTACTCCTGAACCTACACCTAATCCTACTTCAGCCCCCAAGGCGCGTAGAGTGAAAGTTTTGGCCAAAAAATCAGTTGCTTCTAGTGCTCGTGCCAAGTTTCTGGAAGAAATACTTCAATCTAGC
The DNA here is from genome assembly GCA_005239495.1 of Nicotiana undulata. NCBI lineage: Eukaryota > Viridiplantae > Streptophyta > Magnoliopsida > Solanales > Solanaceae > Nicotiana > Nicotiana undulata. The sequence goes on along the minus strand of MDKH01051973.1, from coordinate 8,547 downwards.
AAGGTCCAAGATTCTGAATCCTCTAGTGAATCTTTCAAATCCGCTAATGAGGATGAAGCATCAGGTTCATCTCACACTGAACGGGGAAATCTTAAAGTTGGGTCTGTAACTGGTATGGCATACAACAAATTTGGTTTGTTTGGGTCGATTGTGGATGTAGAGGTGCCAGATAGGCGGAGAAAACTTGGTAAAAATATCAACCTTGAGAGAGAGGGAGAAGGGAGCTCAGTAAAGGGATCTGGGAAGGACGGTTCCACTCTTGCTATTTGTGGCCCCGCTCCTGTGATTGATGAAGAAGGAGTCACAGCTTTAGGGGGAAGCATGTCTGGGGAAGCAGCAGCAAGTCTGGAGAGCCTACAAAAATCAGTAGATGAACCTGGTTCATCTATTGAGGAGACGTTGGCTAAGATGCTGAGGAAGTTGGGGGAGTCCTATAATCCCAAAAAGAAAAGAACTCCTAAGTCCAAGAAGGCTACTACCCAGTTCCACTAAAGAAGAGGAAAGCTTCATTATGTGCTGATGCTCCTGCCCCAAAGATTCGAGCTACTAGAAGTGCTGTCAGGCAAGGAGAAGAAGAATTGGAAAAAGCTCTGAGAGAGGGCAAAAAGAAGAAGGCTTCCAAGGGAAAGGAAAAAGTAGGAGATCCTATTGAGGCAATTACTATTGATGAAGATGCGATGGACCTGGTCCATCATGAGGAGCAGCCTGCTCCAGTTGTGCTTGAGACACCTAAACCCAAGAAAGCTAATTCTTCTTCCAAGAATTCAGCATCTATGTCTACCACACCCTCTACCATTGCAAAGAAGACCAGGTGTGAGTCAAGAAAAGTCAAGATTACTAATGATGATGAATGAAGTGGAGGAGAAGGGGAAGAGTCTGGTGGAGACTGACAAACTCACCATGTTTGGCCAGCGTACTATCTTGAAGGGAAAGCTGGTTAGATACCTTGAGGAATCAGGGATGATTTTCCTGTTGGATACCCTAGACGTGCAAGGGTGGAAGGACACGGTTCTTCACTTGAAAGGAAGGCTGGATAGAAATGAGTTGGTTGAATTTATCCCCAACGCAGTTGTCAAGGATGGCAGGGTAACTACTAGGGTTCATGGAGCTGAAATCTCATTTGATGCAAAGGAGTTGGGGGAGATACAGAATATCCCCGCTGAGGGTTATGATGACTATACAAGGCAAAGATGTCCTAATCTGGATGGTATGTCCTCAGCTCTCAACATCACCAGGTTTTTCTGTGAGAATGCTCAAGAACCTGTGCCCAGGGCAGTATTCAAGTGTGAGATGCGACCTCAGCACAAACTGTTCTTTTAGTTTGTGATCAAGTTTCTGCTGCCAAGACAAGAGCGAAGGCACATTGCGAGCTACATGGACCTCACGCTTGTGGAATGCTTGTACAGGGGTAAGCAGATCAATTGGCCCGCTATCATCATCCAACTCTTGGATAGAGTTGTGAATGGAGCAAAGGCGTATGCTATACCGTATGGATTTATTCTGACTGCTGTGCTTGCCCACTTCAAGGTTCCCATGAAGAAAGCTGAGATGGCTACTGCTAAGGACTATTTTGGGAAGAATACATTGCTGACCTGTGACTACATTGCAAATGTTCCCGAGGATGGACATGGTTCATCTAGGAAAATGATTGTTAACAGCAAGGTTAGGTCACTTATGTAGGAAGGTGAGATAAAGGATGCGGAGATCCTTCGATTGAAATCTCACCTTATTGAGGTTGAAGATGAGCGGGATTCTCTCAGAACTGAGTTATCCAAAGAGAAGGAGAATAATGAGGGTGCTCTTCAGCAAATGCTCTCTCTTCTTCAAGCCAAGACCACTACCTCATCTGCCCCTTCCCAGCCCAAGGAGTCCAGTGCCACCAAAACCCCTTCAATTCCCAATTTGAGATTTTATCTTGTTATGTTGTTCTGCTCATGGTTGCGACTGTTTTTAATTAATTTTGTGTATGGTGCTTGATCTATGATCTAATCAATGAATTTGCTTTTTGGTTATTGATTATGTCTCAGTTTCTTAAATAGCTTACATTTGATTGGTTTCTTTTGATGACTAATCATGCTTTGCACCTGCAGTTGCCTCAATGGCCATGAGTAATTGCTAATAACTCTGGTAAGTTTATCATTTTGCAACTTTTCAATGATGCCAAAAGGGGGAAGATATGTGCTTCAAAGATGTGATATTTTATAACCTAATGAACCTGGTCTCTCTTTGATAAATGCTTAAAAAACTTTACAAAGTGTCTATGTCGGATTGAAGTATATACAGGGCTGAGCACAGAGTTTGTCATCATCAAAAAGGGGGAATTTGTTGAACCAAGTCATTGCATGGTTTTGAAGATTGACAAATGCCTACCCAGTTGAACTAGGTCCATCAGGGCAAACATTATCAAACAGACCCATTGGCACAAGAAGCATAAATGCACATGAGATAAACATGAATTGTGAATTATCTATGAACTAAGGGGTTGTCTCCTAAAGCGAAAAGGTTGCAAAGTGATAATAAGAAAGAGTTCGAATTCAGCAAGGACATAAACAATCGAGGAAGTTGAGATGAACAGAAACTCTTCCACCAAGGAAGAGTTGCACTAGAACTGAACAAAAACATCTCAACTACGGATTCTATAAATTATTGAAGCATTCCTGCTGAAGAATGGATCGCACAAAGACAGAAGTGAAAAAAGAACTGAAAGCAAAATTACCAAAGCAATTTTGCAAGCAGAATCCTTGTGCGACACAAAAGCTACTTGAACCAGCTAGAAGAACCAGTTCCATCTGTTATCTTTTGATTCTAGTTGGTTTGTAGTAGGTGATTAAATATTATATCTTTCAGCTTTATTAGAAGCAATTGTAATAGGTACACATTGATCAAGTTAGAGTTAACTTGAAGTTTGTTGCAATTAGCTAGAGGCTAGTTTGCCACAAAGGTATTAGAGTTAGTCCTTAGGTTTACAAAAGAGTTTATTTTGTAAATGTTGTTTGCCTCAGAGTTGTAGTGAAGAGTTTCGGAAACTCCTACTGGGAAGTAGGTCGTGGTTTTTTCACCTTTTGAGCCAGGTGTTTTCCACGTAAAATTGTTGTGTTCTTTAATTTCTGAAATTACTTTTCCGCAAACAGTAGAAGTTGGAACACCAAGAAGAACCAGGTTCTTCTATAGAGACTGCACTCGAAAAATTGGACACCACACAAATCACCCCCCTCTTGTGTGGTATTTACGTATAAAACATCACGACCTTTCATAAATTCTGGGACTGGTGGCCTGAGAAGAAATTGATCCTGGAGCAAAAGTTCATCAAAAGGGATCTTCTGCCAGACAACCCGAATGTGCTAAAACAGTTCACAGAGAGAAAAGGCTGGGACTACTTCAATTGCCGGGTGGTGGAAGAAAATGAGCACTTAGTCAAGGGGTTTTACACTAATGTTTCCTATGTTAAAAAAGACTCCAAAGCGACTAAGGTGCGGAATCTGACAGTGCTTTTTGATGGGAATACAATAAATGGGTACCTTGACTTTGATGATGAGGATGAGTCGGAGTACTTTGAGAAGTTGAACTTAGGGGATGATGCCCGTCCATGGCTGAACACTTGGAAATCCCGGGTACCACCCAAGACTGGTTGCAAGCAGGGAAGGTGATTCTGAGGAGAACATTAAATTGTGAAGCTAAAGGTTGGGAGACATTCGTGTGCAGCAGGCTAGACCCCACCTTTCACGAAAATTCTCTTTCTCTCAGTCGTGCTGTGCTGGTGGCCTCAATTATAGCAGGGTACCTGTTTAATGTTGGGAATGTGATGTCACGGGTAATCTGCTTGGCGGTGAATGAAGGCGACAGATCCTACCCTTTCCCCAACTTCTTTACTATGTACTTTGAGGACCAAAAGGTAGAGAGGAGGAAGTTTGATGCAAAGGTGAAGCCAAAGACTCTGTTCTCCTGGTACAACCTTCAGGGTGATGACAACCCCAAAGAGAAAGAATTTCAAAGGAAAAGCCATTGTTTCCACTGGCCAGTCTGAAGAGCCAGTGGTTGTAGTGGCATCTGCTCACCCTGCCTCAGCCACCCCAGACATTGCTCCAGGCCCCTCCACTTCAGCAGCCCCATGCATTCCTTCATCACGGGCATACCCCCTGACTGCCCACCGTCTGAGCCAGACCCTACACAGCGTCAACAACTAGATGCAGGCAGCTACTTCTAAGCTGTCTGTCCTTTCCACGGCGGTGGCAGCCCAAGTTGCACCTCCTCCATTACATGTCCCACAGTCCGTGGAGGACACTCTCAAGGAGATTTTGGGCAACCAAAAGAAGATCCTTGAAAACCAAAAGTTGATTCTTGACGATGTTGGCAATCATGGAAAGGCACTGAAAAAGCTTGCCAAGGAGACTAAGAAGTTGAGAAATACACGTGCCTCGAAGGAGTCAGTGAAGTAGTTAAGGAAGAGGGTAGATAAGTTGAAGGAAGATCACTTGCCATTAGACCTGTTGCTGCATGATCCTGCTGCCCAGCCTGAGTCATAGCCGGAGATAGAGAGGCCACCAAAGAGGTAGAGAGTGATTCCCAGTACTGAGGGTATTGTTATAGAGTTGGCGGAACCGTAGGGAGGTACCTCGAGTCAGCCACATCCGCTAGTACAGGCCCAGGTTATAGAGGAGATCCAGTTTCCGATGGAGACACAGGGTTCTGAAGACCAGTCATAGGCTCCCATGCAATCCACAGACCCCGGGACCCATACTCAGGATCCTATGCAGACGGAGGGCCTATAGTGAGTTTCTCTTTACTCTTTCTCCTTCTATTTGTGTTATTTTTGGTTAGTTATCATTGAGGACAATGCTAGATCTCATTTGAGGGGGTAGCCCTATTTTGGATTTGGATGACTGTACATATTTGATACTACTTTTATTATGCTTTCTTCTTTTTTGCTTTTGGTATGTACATAACTTTACAATTCTAGTACTTTTTGTATTTCGTACATTTGGTATGTATATAAAGTTACTTTCTGATGTATATATTCATTCTACTTTACACATTTTAGTTCCCGTATTTTTCCTTTTCATAGCTTCTTATTTTATTTTCGTAGCTTCTTGTTTTGAATTTTTGCTTGCAATAAGCCTTTGGCTTATTAATGTCGCAGTTCTTTCCAAAGGTGGAATTTGTGTGAACCGGGTGGCTCTTCCCGAGGATGGATGGTGTGACAACCTTCTTAAGAGTTTGAGTCTCTTTTTCTTTTTGCCTTTTGGGTAAATAGTAGTTAGTGAGTAATGGTGCCTCAAGAAAAGCTTCACTTGGGCATAACACATTTGCCTTTGATTCTATGGTAAAAAACAAATCGTTGTGTTTAGGATGGTGAAAGTTGTGACCTTGAGACTCTTGTGTTGACCGATAATCATCAAGTGATTTTTCGGGACCATTGTGTTTCTCAAATCATAGCTAAAGTCGTTGTGGTCCCCCAACTCTGTTTCTTTAGCAATCCCATAGCTTGAGTGGTGAGAATTTGAATTGCAAGTCCAACTCCCGTTCAATTAGTCTAGAACTTGCCCTGAATGTTTGTCTAGGAAAAATCCTAAGTGTAGTTTGACTTGAGCCTTAGACCTTTTTCTTTAAAAAAACAACCATGATACAAGCCTTTACCCGTTCTGACCCTCTCTTGGCACCCCTTCTTTTCTTAGCACAAGGAAAAAGCGTAAGTTTGGGGGAAAAACGAGGAATACAACAAAGTGAAAAAGAAGGTACAAAAGGAAGAAAAGGAAAGGCAATGAAAAAGAAATAAAAGAAATTCAAAAAGTCAAAAAGAATGAACAATTTAGAAGAAGTAGAGGGAATCAATGAAAGAAAAGAGATTAAAGGTGTGGAATGCTTAGAAAGGAGAAAAATGATTAACTTCTGGAATTGAAAAAGAAATGAACAAGAAGGAGTGATAGTATGTTTCTCTAACCCCTCAGAAAGAGTTTAATGACTCAAGAAGTCAAGAGAATGTGCACAAAAAGTGAAACAAATGAAGTGCTTAAGGGAAGATGGTACCTACCTAGACCAAATATTTCTTACCCTGAACCAAAAGCCTTCATCATATATCCAAAAAAGTCCTATATTATCTTGAGTTGAATGAAGCTTACATTAGTGGCGACTCACAAAAGAGGCAAGCCTATAGTACTTTGAGCCAGACTTGAGTCTTTTCCTTGAGAGATATGAGTGAACTCCCATTATCCTCATTCTGAGTGTTATAATCTTAAAGTGATGTTTGCTTAGGGAGAGTTGAGGAGTATGAGTTTGGGTTACACAATGACCAAAGTAGTAGTAAGAGTTTCGTTGATGAGTCAAGTCAACTCTTGATGCTCTTGTGTCGCACTGAAATCCATGGTATTAAAAGGTCAAATGTTGTTAATGATTCATTTGCATTGAGGGCAATTGTTAGTCCTAATTGATGCTAGAAGAGGTTACCTTACGACATCTAAATTTTCTTGGACTTACTCAAAAAGGGGTGGGGCTTATTTTTCTTCCTTGAGGACAAGCAAAAGCATAAGTTTGGGGGAGTTGCTAACTATGGATTTTACCTTAATTTACACTCTTTCTTTCTTAAGTTTTGGATGCAATTTTATGCAAAATAGTCCCAAAGGCTTACTTGTTGTGCTTGTTGCAAGGTTTAGTCAAAAAGGGTGACAAATAGTCAAAAACCTGCTCAAAAAGGAGTGAAACATGCACAAGTACCAAGAACAAGCACAAGAAAAGTCCAACAAACCACCGCGGACCGCAGTCCAGTTTGTGCAGTCCGTACTGAAGAGATTCAGAGAGCACTTTTTGAAGACCAAACCACCGCGGACCGCAGTCCAATTTGTGCTGTCCGCATTGAAGAGATTCAGAGAGTATTTTTTGAAAGTCAAAACACCGCGGACCGTAGTCCATTTTGCGCAGTCCGCACTGAGGAGATTTAGAGAGTATTAATTATGAAGGCCATAAGACCAACGTGGACCGCAATCCATTTTGTGTGGTCCGTACTGAAGCCATCGTTGCCGCGGTCATTTTATACGTACCGCGGTGGCCAAGTCCAGAGACTCAGTTTTTCAAGCCAAAGACCTCACCGCGGACGCAGTCCATTTTGTGCGGTCCGCGGAGACCCCGCAGGGGTATTTTTGTCCAGAAAATTCAGTTGAGTATAAATAGTTTCTTTTCCCATTTTAGGTCAACTTGTACTAAGATATTATCAGGAGCTCGTGAACAACTTTTCTTCAGCTTTTTGAGTAATTTTAGAAGGGTTTCAATATCAATTTTAGTTTATAATTCAATTATATGGGTTTTGCTTCATCTATTTCTCTAATTTCATCAACTATTATGAGTAGCTAAACCCATCAGCTAGGGTTGTGGCTCAACCCTAGTGTGGGTGTTTGATGGTTCCTTTAAATTAAGGCTTAGATATTTATGGATAATTGTTATTTGGACTGATTTGAGGTTTTCATGTTTAATATTAGTTGTTGCAAACACTAATTGGTGTTTATTTGACTTGGGTTCTTCTTGAGAAAGAGAACTTGAGTCTAGAAAACCCGTCCACAAAAGAATTGGGATGTATTCACGAGATTGATAGTCCCAATTAACGGGTTAAAACTCGAGATAGTAAAACCCTACTTGAGCCTATATTGCTTGTATGATTTTGACACCCAATTGGTCTCGAGAGAGGCAATTAGGGCAAAGCCACTCAATCTACCTAGAGGTATAGAGTAGGTAATTCCGTGCATTGGCTATATCACAATCTCCTTTATGACATCTTTGCCTTAGGTATTGGAATCTCGTTGAGTACTCACCTAGGAGAAAGTCATAGCCCCAGTCCTCTTTATCTATTAAGAAAACACTCAAAAAGGCATTAGTTAGTTAATTAGCTATTTGCAGTTAGTCTAAACCGTAGCTCTAATGTAAAACCAAAAGTATGAAAAGTGCAATTAAGAGTACGAAACACTACTAGATCACTTAGGAAATCAACTCCCACAATCATAACTCCATGTGGATTTGATCCCGACCCGTTTGGGTAAAAGCTGCATTGACCTCATCTTGCTACTATTTAGTAATGTAGGTGGGTGCCGATCATCATTTCATATGGATTCATTCTAATTTATGTACTTGTTCACTACAAGGTGCCTCTGAAGAAAGCAGAGATGGCTACAAGCAAGGATCATTTTGGCATAAATACCCTTCTGGCTTGTGACTATAAGGTAAATGTTATTGCCAATGAACCTGGTTCATCTAGGAAGACACCTGTGAACAACAAAGTCAGAGCCCTTGTGCGGGTGAGTAGGGCGAAGGATGCAAAAATACTACGGTTGAAGAACCGTCTGGCAGAGGTTGAATATGAGAGGGATGATCTCAGAACTGAGCATGCTAAAGAAAAGGAGAAGAATAGGGGAATTCTTCGAGATATGTTATATCTTCTCCAAGCCAAAAACCAAGCCTCCAACCCTTCCCAACCTTAGTTGCCTAGCATGCTTAGTACATCAGTGTAGGGGTGGGCATAATACCGGCCGAACCGAAAAAACCGGCCGAACCGTGAATTTCGATTAT
>ML279241.1:80471-108016 GCA_005239495.1 Nicotiana undulata | reverse complement strand
GCCTGCTCCCTCGGTACTTAGTGACTGAGTCACCACGTCGTACATGTTACGGAATGGATTTCCTTGGACCAATGGCCAATTATGTGTACCGAGAGGACCACTTGTGAGAGTTGCATGCTACATACATGACATTTATTTGTTATTCACGGATTGTGACTAAGTTCTAGGGTCATTTACATAACATGATTGTCACTGATATTCTCGGTTATTTCTGAAACATTCATTATCCGAATTGTTATTTACGGAGGTTGAGTTCGTCACTACCTCCTCAGACCGTAGGTTGTTTTCGTTACTTACCTGCACACTGTGTGTGCAGATCCAGGTGCACCGAGATTTGGCGCGGATCGGTGATAGAAGCTTATCATCTCAGAGCCGACGGGTAGCAGCTGGCGTTCGCTGTACCGTCCCTCTTTTCCTTATTTTCCCTTCTGTATTAGAAATTGGAAACTTAAAACTTCAGTATTATTTCTCAGTTATATTGATGTTAGTAGCTCATGACTGCGTGACTCCAGATCCTAGATTGATTGCTGGAGCTTATTTCTTTTGTTAGAGTGTTTTAAATGATTAAAAATTTCCGTATTTCTATGAGTTGAGCCAAAAATGAGTAAATTTCTCTAGTAAATGAATTGAGTATTGTTGTAACAGTTGGCTAGCCTAGTTCCACGACAGGCGTCATCATAACCCGAAAATGGGTCGTGACAATGAAGGACCGTGGGTAGGAGTTGAACCGCTTCATGTTCACCTGAGGACCTCAGGGTAGTGTCAAACCGGCCTGGGGTGAAGTAGAGGCTAGGAGATGATAAGAGGCCATAGCTTCCGGTGAGGGAGGTGGCCGGAGAAAGAGGACAGAGTCCATCGGAGGGGAGGAAGGTGGGAGGTTCTAGAGAGAACCAGAGAGATTGTGAGAGAAGTGAGACCGGAAAAAATGAGGATGGGAGGGGGTAGTCTTTAGTGTTATTAATGGTAAGGATTAATCTGGGTCGTTGATTTAAATTAATCAACGGCTCAGATTAGAGAGGGGTATTGGGTCGGGTAGGCTAAGTGTTGGGCTTGGGTCTTTGGGAAATTTTGATTGGGTTTGGGTTAGATTAATTTAGGCTACGATTTAAATGGAAAAGGGGCTAATTGTTAAATATTCAATTAAATAGATAAATAAATAATTAAAAATGGCTAATAATTATATAAAATAAAATTAATGCTAAATAGACTAAGTTAAAATGATTAATTAGTATTAAAAATACAAACGACTAATTATTGAGTAAAAAATAACATAAAATATTTTATCGGGCTATAATTGTAAAGTTATTGCAATTGTAGCCAAATAATGCCAATACGGGTAGTTTGTAAAATAATTAAATCTTAATAGGACCCAAAATGATATATTAAACCAAGAAATATTTTTAAAGCATTTGTAATGCCATTTATGATTAATTATTGGAGATAAAAATATTGGATAAATTAGAATAAATCAATAAAAATGTTGGAAAATTATAGAAAAATGTCAGTTGTTATAAAAACTGATTTTGAAGGTATATATGCAAATTAAAAATAATTTGAGGAAAACATTGGGTATCAACACCATCCCCTCCAGCTTATACCAAGTCGTCAAGTTTCCCACTCCATGGGGACTGTTTAGCATCTGTGGCGAGCAACGCACGTCCCAAGAATGCTACTGCATCGCCCAAGACTACACGTACACCAAACAATTGAGGGACAAAGGCGAATAGGCATAGAAATTAACGAGGTCGAGGTCAGACGGCAACAACGGGAAATGTGTCATCAAGGACCCCGAAATCGTAGAGGCTACAGGGTCAACTGTGGAAGACCTCGACTCCGTGCAACTCGACAAATATGACTACAACTAAAAGGCCTATATTAGTCACAAACTCCAAGAACCAGGTAAATTTCATCAATTCTTAGATATCAATGCGGACTTGTTCACTTTTCCCCATGCATATATGCCAGGCATCCCAAAAGAGATAGAGACACATAAATTGAATGTCGACCCATTCTACCCCCAGTACGGCAAATGAAAAGAAAATTCAATTCCGCGATAAATGATGCTGTCCGCTAGGAGGTAGAAAAGTTGCTTGAAAATGGCTCTATTAGAGAGTCAAAATATACCCAATGGGTCGCCAACATGGTCATGGTAAAAATGAAGAACGGGAAATGGCGGATGTGCGTAGACTTCACGGATCTGAATAGAGCATGCCCAAAATACTCATTCCCACTACCCCACATTGACCATCTCATCGACGCAACGGCCGGGCACGAGCTATTAAGTTTCTTAGACGCCTATTCGGGTGACAACCAGATCCTCACAGAGGAAGAGGATCAGGAGAAAACCACTTTCATCACCCACCAAAGGACGTACTGCTACAGGATTATGCCGTTCGGATTGAAAAACGCAGGGGCGACATATCAGAGGCTGGTGATGTTCAAAGACTAGCTCGAAAAAACCATAAAAGTATACGTAGACGACATGCTTGTCAAGTCGAAAAGAAAAGAAGATCACATCGGCCATTTGAGGGAGGCCTTCGACATACTCAGATGATATGGCATGAAATTGAATCCCGAAAAATGCGCCTTCGGTGTAACCTCGGGAAAGTTCCGCGATTTCTTAGTATCACAACGAGGCATTTAGGTCAACCCCAACCAAATAAAAGCTATAGAAGGAATACCAGAGAACCTGATCAGCAAGAAGCAGGTGCAAAAACTGACCGGACGTATAGACGCCCTATAAAGATTCATCTCACGGTCCTTATGATCCTAGCATACACTTGAAAAAGAATAAGAAATTTAGTATTTCTCAAATAGGATATGCTAAAATAATTGGTAGTGTGATGTTTCTCATGAATTATACACGACCTGATATTGCTTATGTTGTTAGTATATTGAGTAGATTTACTCACAACCCTAGTAGTAAACACTAGAATGATCTTCATCATTTGCTAAGGTATTTGAGAGGTACTATGGATTGGTGTTTGCATTTTAATAAATTTTCTGTTGTTTTAGAAGGATTTTGTGATGCAAACTGGGTTACTGATAATGATAAAGTTAGCTCCACTAGTTGCTATGTGTTTACTTTGGGTGCAGGTGTTATTTCATGGAAGTCTTCAAAACAGACTTGTATAGCACGAGCTACTATGGAGTCTGAATTCATTGCTCTTGAGTTGGCAGGGCAAGAAGCCGAGTGGTTGAGAAACTTATTGGCAGACGTGCCTTTGTGGTCAAGACAAGCTTCACCAGTTTCTCTACATTGTGAATCACATGCGACAATTGGAATTGCCAAAAATAGTGTGTACAATGGAAAAAGAAGACATCCGCATTAGGGATGGTGCGGTAAAATAATTGTTGAAACATGGTGTTATTTCCTTGGAATATGTAAGATTCGAAAGAAATTTGGCGGATCCTTTAAACAAGGGTTTGGCAAGGAGAGTTATCGTTGAAACGTCGAGGGGATGGGGCTAAAGTCCATGATTGAGGAAGTATGGTGGATACTCGTTTGTGGTCAAACGAAGCCATATGAGACCTCAATATGCACTACATTTTCTATCCCTATGGCGTGTGGTAGTGCTTTATAAGGTTGAGCTTATTTTGCTCTTAATGGTTCCATAGCCATAAGGTAATCTATGTGTAGATAGACTTGATGGAATCACTTACGTGAGTGTAAAGGTGTGGTCGCCTTTTATGAAAGACTTAGGGTGTCTTTCTAAAGCGCCCATGAGATCCAAGGTATGTGCATGACCATAAAAGCACTTTGTGAGTATCGCGAAATTTGCATAAAATTAAGGATAAGTATATGTTGTGAGGGTCTCAACTAATGTCCATTCAGTTCAAGAGTACTTCACTTGGTGGATGTTAGTTGTTGCCTCATTTCACTACGTGTCAATTCAAATCGAAATATATTGACACTTAAGTACATGTTTCTTCTTTTCAGAATTGTTGTATTTTTGTCTTTGCATTAGTGGGGGATTGTTGGAATTATTTATAATGCAAAGTCAAAAAAATCTTTTTAAAAATTCATTTACAACCAATAGCCATGAGTCTTTTTTTATTTTACAAATGTCCTATCTATTTCCAAGTGGCTTCTTGTGCAAAGCCTTAAAGCCAAGTGTTGAATGACTTTGACAAATGGCTATGCAAACCTACCATGTGTCTTCATGCATGGAAGACAAGGCACACTTGTTAATATTGGAGCCAAGTAGACTAATATATTTGGACAAGTATCAAAAGACTCCTAACACTTGTCATACATGCAACTTCCCTAATTGCCTATAAGTAGGTTATATGATTAGCCATCATATTCACTCACTTCAAAAAACAAGAATTCATCTTGCTAATCATTATCTTCTTCCTACAACTTTTAAATTTATATAACAACTACAGAGTAATTCCTTTATCTGTAACTGTCCAATAGTTTTGCCTATAAAAAGGCAGTCTTCTTTGTGAATTATCCAACACGGAAAGTACCTCCATCTTCTCTTCTTTCTGGACAACTGTTTTGTGCAAATTCTAAACTTCTAGCCACGAATGCACGTGTTTGGAGGTGCCGGGGAACGTTAAGGAGCGACCGGTCTTAACGATTTGCACCCAGTCGGACCGAAATCGCTTTCAAAGCAGTGACTTACCACGGCACAGTATTTTTGATAAGTTATTCTTCTTTCCTTTTTGTTCTTAGTCAATATCATTTACCGCTACTTGACATTGAGAAGAATCGAATGTTTACCTTGGTTTACAATTTGGAATTTGCTTGCAAGTTAGCGCATATCCATTAATCCTCTTGAAATATAATGGACTATGTTTTGTGAGTAATTATTAACGCTAGTTTATTTGAGGTTCAGCCTCTTGTTCAATTCTTCTTACTCAAATAAGAGGATGGGATGGGAGTAGGACGACAGTAACAGCAATAAAGAGAACAAAAGACAGACAGACAAGAGGGTTGAGAGACAGAGGTGGAGAAGAAAAAGACGTGTGAGCATGCATGCACAATCACTGTCTGTCTGGAGGCAAGTCCATGTTCGGACGAAACGAATGCCTGAGTTTTTTTTTCTTGTTGAAATTGTAGACAAAAAAAAAAAAATAGTCAGTGATTCTGTGGTTGCCTAGTATCCTATTCTTTCTTTTGTACCTATTTGTGACATTTACACAAGTATGTACACCCAATTAAGTCTTTTTCCCATGGTTCTACACTCTCCAATGAATTCCAGAGGCTTCCAAAGATCTATGAGAACAAGCCACTTTTAATCTAGAAATGTTTATTAGAGCTTCACTTGTGATCAGGCGCGGATGTACGGGTTCAATTGAATTCATAACTTTCGATACGGAGCAAAATTTTATATGTAAAAGTTCATTAAAAATAGTAGGTTTACTTGCCACATATGTGGTTTAGTTGAAGAGTCTGATAGAAACAATTTTATATTTAAGTGTTCAAATAACAAAAAAATAAATTTAAAGATCCGGTTATGTATTGTGCCTTTTTTTTTTCTTCTGGAAAAGATGTTATGAATATTGTTTGTCTACTTTGACTATACTGTTAATTGCTAACTACATCACATTCTCCAACACAAAAGTGATTATGATGCTTTAAAAGATAATGTATAATTGCTTTCCTTGTAGTTTTGCCTAATTTTGAACTTGCATTATGAATAAATACATGAATAATCCATTTCTGACACTTAAAGTACGTCGATTAGTGGGCATATTAGGACATGTTTGGTCATGAGTTTTGCTAAAATAAATTTGGGATTTATTTGGCAAACTCACATTTGGCCATAAATTTTGTCTACATTTTGGCAAAATTTCAAATTTCAAAACTTGGAAATTTTATACATTTGTTTTGCCAAAATAAAGTTGGGAAGTATGTTTTGAAAACGTATGTCCAAACATATTTTCATCTTCAAACCAAACTTCACTCAAATCAAATTTAGAAATTTATGGTCAAACGCTAACTTAGAAGGTTGGCACATATAAATATATTATCAGATTTGGCACATATAAATATATTAAAATTAAGAAAGAAGGCCACCATATATATCTTCAAAATATAAAGAATGTCAGTAGCACCAATTTAAATTTTATTACTTTCTGGCTACTAGCATAATTAGGTGTCTCCTACCTTATTAATTTTGTGAAGATAAAGCAAGACGTTACGTATTTCCAGTCAAAACTCACTACCTGTGCCTATTGACTGGTCAAAAAGAGGCACATACTAGAATAACAGTGAATTTGAAATCATCACCAAATATATACCTAGAGTGGGAAATTCTATATTAAAGTATTGTCCCATGCTACTTGTCAAATTAGCACATTTACAAAAAGGCTTTTACACCAGAGAGAGAAATATTAAACTAATGAACACATTTAAGATTGTCAAATTATTTTTGATGAAACCTTGAAATTCATTATTTCAACAGCATACAATTAATTAACCATCTATGTCCTAAATTCCTTGACTCACCAATACTCTTGCAAATCCTATATTTCCTCCAGTTTAAAATAAGTGAATTTTTTATCTTTTTTTGTGATGTAAAATAAGTGATTTTTTCAGATTTCAAGAATGAATTAATTATTTTTTTCATACATTGTCCTTGGAGTAAATAGTGTTGGAGTATGTATTGAGAGTGTTTATGTGAGATAGTAAAGGTTAATATGGTCAATTTCATTGTTAATTAATGTTAAAAGGTAAATTTCTTAATTTGTACGAAAACATCTAAAAAATCACTTATTTTGAACCGAAGAGAGTATTTAATAATGCCTGAATTCTTTCTTCTGTATCGAGGACCATCGAAATAAGCAATCTCTATGATGCTTTTCAATTAAGTTGACATGGAAGAACCGCCGCTACCCGGAGGCATAACTCAATCCTTTTTTATTTATTCACATGCAATAGCTACACAGAGAAGAAAAAAGTCAATAAATTAACTTATATCTATCATCACTAGATTGCTTGAAAAAACAGAAATAAATGTCTAAATAAACATATATACAGTTATAAAAAGGAGGATGAGAATGTGATGAATATAGTGGCAACATAATGGGGGAAATCAATTAAGTTGGTCATTCACCAATCCCATGAAAGCTGAAACTTATAGTGATTACAATGATTAGCTCAATATATAATCAACAATTTTCAACACATATATATATATATATATATACCATAGTCACAATAGCCAAAAAAGAAGTGATTTGTTAAATCATAGTAGTCACTTTTTGTGGGACAACCCCATTCCTCCTTGCTTTTTGAAAAGAGGCAAGCATAGAATTTGAAAGTCTGAGTAAGGTTGTGTTGGAATTAGGAAAAGAAAAATAAAGGTGGGGTTTTGATTTTTGAAGGAGGAGAGGATCATTTTCTTGATTCCTTTCTCACTTAGGTATTTGGTCCACATATATAGTAAAAAAGAAACTTTATTACTATAATATATGTGCTGTTTCTTGATGTATTAGCTCTTGCACTAACTAAGGAGCATTTCATTGATCTTTACGGAAAAAAGTTTCATACACTCGATGTAATTATATTAAGTTACAAGATATCTTTGTATGCATCAAAGTGATAGTCAGTTATCGGACTGGTCATTCAAAAATAACGAACGTTTGCCAAGTTATTAAAAATAACCACTATTTTATTGCAATAGAGACAGGTCCATCATAATATACCGGAGTTTGGTGCACTTGTGTATGAATTTCCAGCATGTTATGTTGGAACTCTAATACGCGGAAAGTTCCAGCATAATATACTGGAGATTCGAGCGCTAGTGTATGAACTTCCAGTAGTATATTGCAACTCCAGTATATAATACTGGAATTTTAATATATTATATTGGAGTATTTTCCGGATTTTGAACAGTAATTTCGTTCAGATTTATCTTTACATGAAGATCCTAGACGGCTAATGTCGTTGAATGAAGGCTAAATTTCGATTACTTTTGAAGCTGTGGCTATTTTTAGATGACCACTTGTAAATCTGACTATTTTTGAATTTCTCCATTTAGTTGTATCTTCATATTTTTTTTCACATAGTTAAACTATTTGAATAGTAATTATCTCTTGGTCGGTGCTTTTTTACGTATTTTCTTTGGAATTTACAAATTTCCAACATGAAGCATTGACAAGTTGTAATGCAAAGCAATAAGAAAGGATCCTTGTTTGTCTTTACAATGTTTTTTCTTGGCTCCCCAAATACTGCAGAAATTACTAGTCTACTGCTACATGGAAGAATATGGCATTCACGTGCTGAGAAATTAATGCATTATCAGATTATTATTATTAGGGTTATGGACATGTATTACTAAATTTGAACAAAATGGAGAAGGAGATCTCTAGTTTATATGTCTAAATCACTTCTTGTCTCTATAAAAGCTTTGGTTTTGGTTTTGGTTTTTTTCAACAACAGAAGAAGCTCCTTTTATATATAGCTTCTAGGAACAGGTTTTCAGAAAACGATGTTTGTTTGGATTAGGAGATTATCTAATGAAAAGTATTCTTGTTAATCTTATCGTCAAACCTATTATACATTTCGTTTCTTTTTGGTTTCCAACTAAAGTTTGCTAGTGCTACTTCAAAATAAAAGTAAAAGAAATTAAAGAGCAAGTATTAACAGCAGATTCAATAGCATTGGTCATGAACTCCAAAACAATAGAAAATAGAGCATTGTATTACTTAGACTGTCATGCCAACAACGAGCACAACAAAACCTTATAATTTAATATAATCAAATGAAATGTTTCTAATTTTGTTTTTAAATAAATGAGAAAAACCTTACTCCATTCCCTACTTGAATGTGGAATACGGGAGAAATTAAAAAAATAACCAGATTTACAATCCGTCATTCAAAAATAGTCACAATTTCAAAAATAATCGAAATGTAGCCACTTTTCATCTAAAGATAAATCTAAACGAAAACACTTTTCAAAATCCGAAAAATACTATGTTGGAACTACAATATAATATACTAGAGTTCATACACAGGTGCTCGAATCTCCAGTATATTATGCAGGAACTTTCCGCGTGTTGGAGTTCCAGCATAATATGCTGAAAGTTCATACACAGGTGCACTGGACTCCAGTATATTATGATGGACCGGTCTCTGTTGTAGCAAAATATTGACTATTTTTCACTGACTTGACAAACATTGCCTATTTTTGAATGACCGGTCCGAAAACTGGCTAGCCCATACTATTTTTACGTGGAATCTTCGGAATTATGCATCAGTGGGGCCAGGCCCAATAATTCTAGGCCCAATATTTGTTTTATCAAGTTGCCCACAATCCAAAGGGTCCACATTGGGATGTGGACCGGTCTAGAAGCCCATAACGTATTCCAGTTATTGTGAATTGAGAACAATTCGGACCAAAAGACGAGACGAATTCCTAATATTCATTGTCGGGAGTAAGAGAGACAGCCACGTGCCAAACACATATTCGTAATTTAAAATACTCATGGATATCACTTGCATGTCATGTGAAAAATTTGACTTAAGGTCCACGACTTGAATGTGGCTTATAGCTGTATCACATCACATCTGGCCTTATCTGCATAAGAGTCCACCACTTCTATTTCGTTAAATTAACCCAAACACTGCGCCCATTCAACCATTTAAGTAATAATAATCGTAATATTATATATCCATATATAATCAGTATATAAATAATGTGTATCACCTAAAAATAATAAACAATAAACTCAACTGACTATTATGATAAGATCCCTTATTTACTATTTTGAAACCAATTTGGGCCTAGTTGGAGAGGTCTACTTGCAATGGGTTGGGCTTGTATCCTTTGTCTCATTAGGTCCAATGGACATTTTCATTTTTTTCTTATGTTAATTTTATAAATAAATAAATAAAACTCTTACATTTTCAGCAACTCCCATTTGGTCATTGTCTAACATTTGATCTCTTGTGATATATGGCAGAGTTCATTAGCCGTGTTATTAAAGACTCAAATTCGTTGAAAACCTAGACAAACATATGCAGTCCTTTAGATAATCTGAGCCATGAGGAACGAACTTGTGTGGAGTGGTAAAGTTCCTCCTCTTACTTATGTGCTATTCGAAGCTCTGAACTTTTTAAGCAAATGGAATCTGGTGAGTGCTTTCACTCGGGTTATGGCATCGTCTTAGTCTAAGCCTCTACATGGGATAGAAATAAAATATAGATTTAGTTATCTTCCTTACTTCGGGTTGCAGTGGAATAGAAGTTTGTTGTGCGTGATTCAACAAGCTAGTTTGTAGTTGTAGCTTCTACGATTTTTCGAAGTTGTATCAATACTAGGCATGCTGAAATTATGGGTTTGCGTTTTGCATTTACCTGGTTGATTCAATGTTTTAATGGTCTGAGTGTAATTGAATATGATGCCCAATAATTTATGCTTTCTTATAACTCCTCATGTAATGATATCATAGCGTTTGGAGTGCTTTTAGAGAATTGTTGTTTCTGGAGAAATTCTAATGTGTTTCTAGTTTGGGTTAAGAGACAAATAGTGGTGGCAAATGGACGGGTTTTGCTGAATTTTGGCGGATCAAGACGGGTTAGGTCAATAAATAGATTATTGTCCAATCCAACCCAAATTGTACTTGGGTTAAGATGGGCTGGGTCAAGATGAGCTAAACAATGGGTCATAGCCCAACCCGCCTAACTTGACTCATATTTTAGAACCATGCTCACCTTGAAAAAAAAAGCTTTTTACCTTAAAATATAAAGTTGAAATTATTTTTGTGGGGTGGGGTGGGGTGGAGGGGGTGTAGAAAAACGAAAAAACAAAAGACTGAAAATTGAAAATACAAAAAAAAAAAAAAGTAAAAACAAAATTGAGGAGATTTGCACGCGGGGAAGGCGGGAGAGGGCAGGATGGATGGTGCAAAAAAATAGAAAATTAAAAATATAATTAAAAAACTTGAGGGGGGTAGCGAGGGGTAGGGGTGGGTGGGACAGAAAAACAAATAAACAGAAAATTGAAAATTGAAAGAAAAAGTTAAAAAAAAAAATTAAGTGGATTTTCACGGGGTGGGGAGTTGGTGGTGGTAGGGGGTTAGGCCTCATACGCCTTAATCACGTTTTGGATCCTTCCAGACCAATCTTTCATCAATTTCCGGTTAACCGTGCCAGGTATACACTCTTGTAAGCACCCCGCCAGGTCCGTACTAGAAAAGACTCGGTCAAGGTCAAAAGCACCTACGCGGATACTGGTCGGTCTAGAAAAGGATTTCCCCTCTCTAAAATCGTCGAAAAGGGCTCCGCCACTGGACTGGCGAATCTTTTGCTTCTCGGGTGGTGTCGGACAATGGTGCTTGCGTTGCGGGAGATGCCCGCCCGTAGGGCCCGGCCTGCTTCCCGCCCGAAAGAACCGCTCACGCAAAGCAAGGTCGAAATCCATCCCTCTTTTTAAAACTGATTAATTAACGACCCACCAAGCAAGGGCACATTGCGCGGTAGTAGCCAGTTCAAGGAAGTGAAACTAAGACAGGAAACTTCCCTTTTTTTACTTTTAAGTAAGTAAGGCCCTGTCCTCTTCCCTTTCGACATCAAGTGGGTGAGTGGTGCAGAAAAACAAAAATACAGAAAATTGAAAAACAAAAAAAAAGAGTTAAATTTAGACAACTAAGTTAATTTCTAGATAAGTTGGGTTGAAATCTCTTTGGTTTTGGGTAAGTTTCATGGGTTGTATTTAGACTGCTTAATGAGTTATAATGGACTATAAAAAATAATGAGTTTGAGCTCAACCCAAATAAACTCGTGAGCTAAAATGTTTGTAGCCCAACTTATTAATCTCTGAGCAAGTTGAACGAGTTAAATGAGTTTGGGCTCAAATTACCACCCATTGACAAGCAAATGCAGCTCCTCATTGCTTAGCAAGAGAACTAAGAAATTATGTTAGTCTTTTCTATTTAGAGTATGCCCATATTTTTACTTGTTGGTCACTGATTCAACTAATCAGAGTCTTTGTTTGACTTTAAAAAGAAAAAGACTTAAAAGCAACATTTTTTTGAGTATTCCACTAATTACCGACATATTCACCTTCCTACAATATTATTATACCAATATAGTCCTAAAATATTGAGCGAAAGAACTCATAGGAAAATGATATAATTGTAATAACCTATTTTTTGAACTACAATACCTTCTATGCTAATTTTTAATATTTAAAATTTTAAAATTAATAAAATGTTGTCTATTAAATTATTATTAAAAATATGTAGAAGAGTTTAATAAATAAATTGTAAGAATCCTCCGTATTGGCAGTGCATTTCCACTCTATAATGTCCAAAACCAATAAAAAATAAAAGCAATATTAAATGGAACCGATAAAGAGTTGAAATTGAGAAAAAGATACCCACACGTTAACATATTTGTATTTTATATTTAAACTATTTTTCTACTCAAATAATACTTTTTAATCAAATTTTCGTGTAATATTTTAAAATACATAGTTATTAAACAACAACTAATAAAATCTTTAAGAATATGAATGAGTGATAAAGATAAAAAAAAATGGTTGATAAGAGTCAATACCACTAATGATTCTATAAACATAACGATCTAAAAGTGAAATGCCGTATCAATCTTTAACTCTTTGAAAATAAAATTTATGGTGGATAAATTATAATTAAGATTAAATATTCAAAATAAAATATGAACTAACATTAAGATGTGAATCAACATGAAATAAACTATTTTTAAAAACCAATAATTAAGAATTTAAAATAATTATTTAGCAAGAGAATCCAATTCAATTATTTTTTAAATTCATCGTATGAGTAAAATTCTTATTCAAGTTAAGAAACTATTAGGGTACATAAATTTATTCAATAAAAAGAGCGTTAGAATACAAAGTAAAAAGGATAGTATATTATGAAGAATCAAAATGCTATACAAGTGTTTTGATGAAGCACAATCAAAGCTAAATCCTAATCAAGAACAAACTTTCAAAACTATATTATAAAGAGTCAACTCTCGTATAACGAGATTATTCTTTGTGGATGCCTCCGGCGAAATCGAAATAATATTTCTATGTCATGAATTACTTGCAAATATCAAATTAAGAGGCATGACACTATTAGCAATAATAGTAAGTGGTGTACCAACAACAGTTTTATTGTCATGAGGCCACCCACTTTAGATTTGATATACATCTTCAAACAACTCAAATAATCATCACTAATATATCAAAGCAGGACACTAGTGCTAAATTTATAAGGAAAGCAAGATGATAATATGGGACGAAGCATTTATGGCTAAAGTGTCAAACGATCAAAATAATTGCCCGGAGTTCTAGAAATATATTGGATATTAATGAACCATTTGGTGAAAAATTAATGGTTTAGGTGATTTCTGTCAAGTAATGGGATACCGTCATGCTACTGAAAAACTTAGATACGTCGAAAAACTTATGTAATAGGACACATATGGTATATAGAAGTTTTGACAACAAGTCATACTTGCAAAAATTATGATACCGGTCAATGTGCTTCTAAGTATATTCTTATCCGTGAATTCGACTTTCGTTAATGAAACTAAGGAATATCCTTTTAAATTTGTGTAAAAATAATTTTTAGTATGTTTATGCTTTGCAAATATAATAAATAAAGCACAAGGACAAATATCCTAAATATTGGACTATATTTACCGCAACATATTTTCTTGCACGAACAACTGTATGTTGCACTTTCAAGAGGGATATCAAGATCGACAACAAGAGTTCTAAGGCAGAGCAACCAAAGCATTAGGAGGAAACATACACAAACATAAATGTTCACAAAGTGTTTGTTAAGATATCGTCACATTAAATATTTTTAAACTAGGATACATAATAATCTAACTAACATGACAAAATTGATCATTTGTGTAAGTTTTGATGATGTTCTTTTATTTTAAATTTATGTAGTGTGCTAATGTAATATATTTTTCGACATTTAAATGATTGTTGTATTATTAAACATAAAATTTCTCTCATTAATTATGTTTATTGTTCATTCATATAAATAAATGATTAAATCATCAAGTGCCATTATTAACGTGCAACGCACGATTCTCATAGATACTAATTTTACTAAAAATATGAACACATATTCGAAAGTCTGTGTGAGTAAACAAGCTACTCCGAGGCAATTCATGCGAAGATGTAAATATTACATTTGAATATTCGTAATGTACACAAACTTAAATTATTCTAGACTTTAAAAGTTAAGTAAGAAAATACATTTTATCCTATATTGCTACTGAATGGAATTTGATCGTGCTTGAAAATATGAGATTTCTAATATTAGATTATTTCCTTACCCTTCCAACTTCAGCCACGAGAGTTTAAAATATGAATTCTATGGGGTTTTTGTATTTGTGCCCGGTTTTGAGATCACAAATGAACGTATATTCATTTTGTAATTTTTTTTAAATCTACTCACTGTATGATCAACTTCAAAATAATCGGGTTTGAAGTTAAAAAAAATTAGTATGAAGTTAAAAAAATTGCACTTCAGATTCATAAGGCCAAATAGGTCTGAAGTACAATTAACGGTTTCATGCACTTAAGGCCAATAAGTTTGAAGTGAAAAATTGCACTTGAGATGCACTTAAGGCCAAATAGGTATGAAGTGCAACCAATGGTTTCATGCACTTAAGACCAATAAGTTCGAAGTGAAAAATTGTACTCCAGATGCACCTAAGGCCAAAAGGTCCGAAGTGCAACAACCATTTTCCGACACTTAAGGTCAATTAGTGTAAAGTGAAAAATTGCACTCAAATGCACTTAAGGTAAACCAATGGTTTCACGCACTTAAGTCCAATAAGTCTGAATGAAAAATTGCACTTCAGATGCACTTAAGGCTAAAAGGCCTGGAGTGCAACCAACGTTTTCATGTACTTAAGGCCAAATAGGCTGAAAGTGCAAATTGTCCAGAAACAGAAATTTGTTCTTCAAATTTGAATAATTCAATATTCAATTTAATACCTAAATCTTCTCCAAATGAGCTCAACTTTGAAACATAACCTCCAATATTATCTAGAACAAAATCCTAATCATTAATTTTTCAAAATAACAATAAACTAAGGAACCCATTTTGCAATTAAGAAAAAAAGAAGAAAAAACCCTAAGCAATAATAAAAAATAAAGCGCCATAACAACTCATTAATGTAAAACATTATAAACTACCTTAAAATATGTTCATAAGCACTATATAAAATCACCGTTACCCGCAGAAGAAGAAGAAGAAGAAGAAGAAGAAGAAGAAGGAGAAGAAAGAGGAAAAAGGCCTTAAGTTGTTTACTCCCTCCGGTTCACAATAAGTGTCCAGTTTCCTTTTCCATTTTGATTCAAAATAAGTGTCCAGTTATGTTATCAAGAAAAAAATCAATTTGTTTTTACTCTTTTACCTTTATGTGCATATCCATAAAAAACTTTTCTCACTCCCCATTATAATTATGTGACCAATATTTAATAAGGGTAGTTTAGTCATACTAGGTTTTTCTTTGCATATGATTTAGTAATTTCTTAATGAGCGTGCTAAAAGGAAACTGAACACTTATTGTGAATCAGAGTAAGTAACAAATAAGTACAAATTAAGAAAAAATAAAAGTGAATACAAATTAGATAAGGTGATCAAATAAGACGTCCTTACAATTTTTAGGAATACTCCTCTTTACTTGATTCCATGTTTCCAACCATCCTTAGTGCATACTTTACTAATTGGGTTTATCATCAAAATACTAATCATCTACTTTAAATGATTTGCCGATATCACACACCAACTCTAATATACTGTTGACCGTTGGTTAGTCTAGTAGCGAGGAAAAAGGTCGAGAAAAAAAAGTAAAAAATGGGCACATCAAACTTAAAACTGAAAACAGGTCCACGTCTCCTTCGGTAGAGTTACGTCCCAACAACACCACGACGCACTCCAACCTTTGATGTAACCGACACGTCATTCTCCGTGATAAAATAGCCGTTTACACTTCCTTTGGACTCGTTGTTATTAATTTCACAACAACCAACCAACCATGGCTGCCGCCGTGACCGAGAAAATTATGTCGCCGTCGCCTCCGCCGTCGCAGCACATGCATCTGTCGCCTTCCACTTCCCGGCGTGGCGTCGACGCCGCCTCCGATACTGATGCTCTCGATCGCGGCCCTTCCCTTGATCTTTCCTCTTCTTCTACCCCTAGCCCTTCACGATTATCTGATGCTCAGGTTACCTTCTTTTTAATTAATTTGTTCAATTAATTTCTACTCGATATTGCTTTAGGAGTCCGAATTATGAATTAAATTCCGCAATTTTAGTGTATACTAGATGAATTTTTTGGGTGATCATAGCTTCAAAGAAAGTTTCTACTCTGGTTTATTGTTGCATGCAAATGAAGAACACTTTTACTTTTCAAGAGTTTGTCACAATGAACTAACTCAATTTAAACAATTCCGGTGTTGTGGTTGGCGAATGATTTGACTGTGTGTGGCTGATTGCAACAATTATCAATTTTGTGACAGAATCAGCTGTTTGTGAGGAGTGAAGAGTATCGACAACTGTTCCGTTTACCACCCGATGAAGTGAGTCTACTTCTCTTATTTGTTAATTTCTGTATGAATTTGTTTGCATTGAATTGTGGTAGTTTACTTGTGATTCAACAGGGGCGGATGTAGTGAAGAAGCTATGGTTCATCCAACCTTAGTAGCTTTGGCTTAAACCCTGTATATGTGTTTGAAAAAACCCACTAAATAAGTTCAAATAATAGATTTCGAACCCAGTAATTGGACTGGATGTAGTAGAATTTCGAATCCGAACTCATTAAGTTCAAATTCTGTATTCACCAGGAGAAACTCTGTCCTTTTTCCCTTGGTATTTTAATGTCTTTAGAAGTGTCAGTATTTCTAATTATCAGTTCTTGTTTGAGGCTTAATCCTGTAAGACAACAAACAAATTGCGAAACTAGAACTATCAAAATTCCTTTTGGCGTGGTTATAGAATATAACTTCTCCGGCTATGTGCAAACAAAAATCCCAAGTTGGAACAAAGAAAAAGCTTTGTACACAGAGAAGCTGCTTTGACTCCGGACAATCTCAGGAAGAGGGGAATGCCACTTTTTTCAAGATGCTATTTGGGTGGGCAGGATGCAGAGACAATCAATATCTATTTTCACACTGCAGGATTGCTAGTCAACTGTGGTATTTGTTCATCAATCTTAGAGGCATTAGATGGACAATGCCAGGTAGACCTTCTGATGTTGACAAGCTGGAACAAAGAAGGAACTTTAGCTGAAACAAAGACAGATGGAAAATTGTCACTGAAAGCATCTGGTGGACAGTATGGAAAGAGAGGAGTTCAAGTTGTTTTGAAGATAGCGCAGTTTCTTACAGCAGATTAAGATTGATTATGTTCTTCTTTTTAGTTTATGGGTAAATCTGAATATATAGATGATCCTGAGGCTATACTATATGTGCTAGATTCCTTGTTATAAGATCAAGGTTTTATTTTGGTTTTTAATTTTGGTGCCATGATGTAACAATTTATTTTGGTTTCCAGCACAACCTTTGTGCTGATGTCTATGTGTGTGTATATATATATATAGAGAGAGAATGTTACCTTCTCAAAAAAAAAAAAAAAAGGAGCGTTGCAGTAGGTTGACAGCCAATGTAAATTAATGTAGAATTAGTCTGACTATGATCAAACCTCTAGAGCGGAATGGATACAAAAAATTTGTATAACCGACTCCAACTTATTTGGGGTCAAGACGTAAATGGGATATGTTCCTGTTTGAGATGTTCTACATGCTTAAGAAAACATTAGGTTGTTCACTTAAGCAGATGTGTCCTACTGCCTATTGGGAAGGAAATTATCTAGAACTGTTTAATCAAAAAATTACTTAGCCTTCGTGTGTCCAAGTCATACTTTGCTTTGCTCTTCATAATGTGCCGTTCACCAATTTCAATTTTTGTACATCTTATCTTCATGTCCGTGTTTCGGAACAGGAATAGAAAATGCGACTTTTAGATCCTTTTCTGGAGTATGTCTCTTCACTTAAGTTTTTGATTGAGTATGTCTTGTGTAATCTTTATCTACATGCTTAAGAAACATTAAGTTGTTCACTTAAGCAGATGTGTCCTACTGCTTATTGGGAAAGAAATTATCTAGAACTGTTTACTCAAAAAAGTACTTAGCCTTCGTGTGTCCAAGTCATACTTTGCTTTGCTCCCCATAATGTGTCGTTCACCAATTTCAATTTTTGTACATCTTATCTTCATGTCCATGTTTCGGAACAGGAATGGAAAATGCGACTTTTAGATCTTTTTCTGGAGTATGTCTCTTCACTTAAGTTTTTGATTGAGTATACCTTGTGTAATCTTTATCTACATGCTTAAGAAAACATTAGGTTGTTCACTTAAGCAGATGTGTCCTACTGCTTATTGGGAAAGAAATTATCTAGAACTGTTTACTCAAAAAAGTACTTAGCCTTCGTGTGTCCAAGTCATACTTTGCTTTGCTCCCATAATGTGTCGTTCACCAATTTTAATTTTTGTACATCTTATCTTCATGTCCATGTTTCGGAACAGGAATAGAAAATGCGACTTTTAGATCTTTTTCTGGAGTATGTCTCTTCACTTAAGTTTTTGATTGAGTATGTCTTGTGTAATCTTTATCTCATCTGTACGACGAATATAGTTCTACCTCTTCTTCTGTGACCGAATGCAGCTTTCGAATCTGCATGCTGACAGATATTTTATGTTTATGTTCTGTTGTCCTGTATTAATTCGTTACAGGTCCTGGTTCAAGATTTTAACTGTGCGCTGCAAGAGAGTTTTCTACTTCAGGTCTGGATGATGTTTCACATTTATACACATTAAAAAGATGATATTATACATGTATAGTTGAGCTTGTGGCTTCTTGAACCACCCTCATTTCTTATCTGTAACATTTTTCCTTTCTTTCTAATTTGTTTACATGTTTTTATGCGTTTGTGAAGGTTTTACTGTTGTTGCAGGGTCATATGTACCTCTTCGGCCATTATATTTGCTTCTATTCCAACCTCTTCGGCTTTGAGACAAAGGTTTGCTGCTCTGTTTTTTTCCCTTTAATATTTCACCTTTTATAAAGCCTATAGTTGACTTAGTTAGGGTTTCACTACTGATAAGGTGTTCTTCTCTGTACACGAAATAGCTGAGATCTTGTCTTTTTCGCTTATGCAATTAGTTCGGAATCACGGGGTAAGGAAAGAGGTTGTGTGCCTGCGTGAGAAGGAAAATGCATATTTTGTTTTGTTTGGATTTGCTTTTATAGCCCCGCTTAATTGAATTTCAAATGAAAGGCTTCATGTGATTCAAGGTAGAAAGAACAGGAAGGGAAGGTTCTATTTACTTAGAGCTAGATATGATGATTGGTCTGTATGAGGTACTTTCGTGCTACCCACCTGAAATGGTGCATTAGAGAAAGTAAAGATTCCAAGTAACACGAGGAAGGGTTTGGTTCACATGTTTGATGTTTGGACCGATGTTGTATGGGGCAGAACGTGGGCCAGTCAAGAACTCCTATATCCAGAAGATGAAAGTAGGATGTTGAGATGGATGTGTGGGCATACCGGGTTGGATAAGATTAGGAATGAAGATATCCGACTAATGCCCCCGTGGAGGACAAAACGAGGGAAGCGAGACTGAGATGGTTCGGGCATGTGCAGAGGAGAAACTCAGATGCCCTGTAAGGAGGTGCTAGCGGTTAGCTTTGGTGGGTATGATAAGAGGTTGAGAGAGGCGTAAGAAGTATTTGGGGAGAGTTGGTCAGGCAGCATGTCCTGCCTTAGGTTACTAGTATTTCATGATGTTTTCCTATTTTCTTCCGCTTCGATCTCCTACGATCTCCTAGTACCATGTTGTTGTTACTGCTTGTTGTTGCTACCGCTTCTTTTCATCTACTTCTGACTTGTGATTGTTGTTACTGTCTTTCTGGCTTATTTGTTGATATTACTTGTTTTTACTATTTCTTTTCTCTTTCTTGAGCTGATGATCTATCAGAAACAGTCTAAGGTCTGCGTACATACTACCTTCCCGAGACCCCACTTGTGGGATTCAATTGGGTTGCTGTTGTTGTTTGATGTTTGGACTGATATAACAGTATATAGGTGATAGAAGGGATATTGGCAAGGACGGTGATGATATGACCTCTCATGTCCGGTGGGATGTCATATGGAAGAGAGATATTCAAAAAGCTTATAGTGGAATGCTCTATTATCATTCCATCTTAAGCAGTTCGTTTTATATGAGAGTTCTGTGAATTGGAGGTGATGGATATTTGAAGTTTTGAACAACACAGGACTCTCTGTTTCCTATGTTTTCCATATATATATGTATATTTTCTTTTTATTTTTTGTGTTGCTTCCCGGCTTGGCAACTGTTGACATATTTTAGTCTCAATGCATAAATTTCTTGCTGCTATTGTTTGCAATAGGATGATACACCATCATGAGGTCCTAAGAATGTGTTTAAAGGATTGCTTTATCTGTATTTAATTGTTTAGCCTTGTTATTTAAGCTTGAAGACTGACTAATAAGGTCCATTCAACATTTACCAAGAATTATACTGCATTACCTGTGATGATAGCTTGTTTCCTATTGTTTCTCCTTTTTTTTTTTGGACAAGTAAAAAGGGAATCAAGGAAAATATAGTAAGACAAATAAGAAAGTTTCTCTTTCTCATCTATTTTGCTATTTTTACCTTGATCCAAATTAAGTTATCAATGTCCATCTTCCAGAAAATAATACATTTTCATGAGATCACGTTAGTACGAAGAGCTAAAGCTGCAGCCATATTCCCAACGGCAATAGAAATAGTAGCCGGAGAAAAGAAGGTAATGTCCTGGATCTGTGATGCCATTTTATAATGCCATATGTTCTTTTTTTTTAATTTATAAAAAAGAAAACATGCTGTATGCCATGTTAATGCTATATGCCTTTTCTCCTCCTTTCAGATTAATACTTCCTCTGCAAAGTCTTGACTTGCCTTCTGTTAGTGCAGTACTTTTTTACATCTTTCCTGTCCCGAGATGAAGCTTTTAAGCTTATCAATGATGGTTGGCTACAACACAATGGTGCAGCGAAAGAGTCTACAGATCTGGTGTGTCGTCACTTACATACCTTGGGAATTTATAAAATGTGTTTAGTCATGTTGCAATATGGAGCTCCCCCCAATCCTACAATCCCCAACTCTTTTGGTGAATGCTGACAAATTCTGAATACTCCATTCGCACTATTTTGGTTAGTCAGTAATCATCATGTCAGCCTCTCTCCATGTCACCTAACATTGATGCATTCCCCAGCCCCTTGAAACCTTATTACGGTACTTGTTACTTTCAACTCTAAAGACACGTGTGAAAAAACATAACTATTTTCAGCATTAGTATGCAAAGAAAGATGCCGCAGCTGTGTTAGGGTATTAGTATTGAATGTTCCAAGTCGAATCTTTATTACAGTTTTCACATTGCTTTTTGGATTTATTTCCTTTATTTCCCTTTTAATCGTCATCTGTGCGGAATCTTGGTAGTAGTGGTACCTCAGCTACCTAAGTAAAGGGAAGGATTTGGTCATTTAGCTACCTAAGTAAGTGGAAGATTTAGACCTTCAAAAATATTCTTGAACATGGTATGCAATCAAAAGTCAAGCAATGCCAAGAAGGCAGCGCTTTTTACTTGAAAATTTGATATATGACTTGCATTCTTTAAATGAAAACACCTGATAGTAAAACGGATGGAATACACCCTTCATTTACAAAGTCGTTATTTTGGTATTACGAATAGTTGTTCCCTTAATTCCCAACCAAACACATATAATTTGGAGGCTTCTGTGCCTCACTTCATTGCAATGGGCTGACCCCTGGATAAGTTGTGTGGGCAAAGTCTCAGACATATGCCATGTGCTACTTCGCTGTCATCTTAAATTTTGGTTGTTAAACATTGCTGACCGTGTCCTTTCATCTCCCTTAGCATTGTTTTCTCACCATAATGGCTCAGTTACGTGAAAATTTGGACATTCTGCCTCTTGGTTTTCTTCTATTCGTTGTTCTGTTATTTTGCAAAGAAAAGTTTGAGAATTCTCTTTATATTCATCTTCCAAGAAATATCTGTTTCTATCCTGAAAATATTTCTTGCTGATGCTGTTATTTTTTTGGGGCTTTTTTGCAGTTCTGACTGCATTTAACTTTGCTTTGATGTCAGGAGCCAAAATCTGATCTGAACAGTCAAGATAGTGGAATACCAGAAGGAACAGATAGTTTCAGGCAGGCTACGGAAGGGGTAGAATCCCTCGAAAGGTATCTAGAGTCAAGTTAGGAATTATCTGCCCTTGCACTGGAGTTGTTTTAGTCTGTTAATTCATGTGACCAGGAAGACGGATGATACGGTACAGGAAGACTCAAATCCTTTAGCCAATGGTGAATTTCAAATTGTATCAAAGCCTTTAGGATTGCAGGGCAATGTGGAAGAAGCAGCAGTTATTGTTCAAAGTACTGATTGTTCCTCTTCTGGGAGGTCCTCAGCTTTGAAGCAGGAGGATTCAGACGCACCTAGGGGTTAGTCAAATGCCCCTTTGGGCTTTTTGTTATGGGCTTCTTCGTTCTTCAAGTGTGTTCAATGTTTTTTTCCATTCAATTAATTAAGAGTTTCTGGTTTCTGTATTTAAAGAAAAAATACTTATTCATAGGCTGACATGTTAAAGTCATCTGCATTTTTGTTACAAGAAGCATGTGCTCATGTTGCGTTGCCTGTATGGGTTTACTTCTTCATAATACTGGGAAGTGCAGTGTCACTAATCTAAAACGTGAATGTAATGCACAAAGCTAAATCTCATGTAACTCCCAAATGTGCTAACAAGTAACAAGGAAAAAGGAAGGAAGAATTAATTAAACTACCCCGTGCATTTAGGACCTTCAAGTTGGAAAGTGCTGTCATTTTTATCTTCCACACCTTCCCAGATAACATATAGCGCCCTCATATTGGTCTGGTTTTCTAATCCTATTTCTGTGCCTCTGTCTGCTAATATGGTATCAGATGTGCACATCACGAAGTGAGAGAGACAGTTACTAGGACTTATGAGCAGGTTTACTTTCCTCGGGCTAGACAGATGTTATCTGGTATTCTCCTATGGGGTGGGTGTCTATTCTCAGAGTTCTGACCGCACGTTAATGCTGAGGTTCTGTTTGATAGACGAGTACTTTCAACCATAAACATGATTCTCTTTGGTGCTTGTACCCATTAGGTTCTAAAGCTATTAAAACAACTGTTTCTTGGATTCCACCAACAAAATTTTCCTTTTCTTTTCTCATCTTATTCTGTGTTTTAAACTCTATTCAGTTCCTGATTTACCTAAACTCTGCGTTATTTGACGTGCAGTCCCTGAATGCTTTACACTTGTTGCAGAGGCCAAGTTTCTGGTGATATAACGTTATCTTTTTCCCTAGTTCTTTCATTTGTTCTGAATCTCTAGTTTTCTCTGCGATAGATGTGTAATTAATCGTGGACTGTTATTTGAACTTAATATTTGAGGTGCAGGTTACAGTTGAGAAGTTCTTTGAACTCTTCATTTCAGATGACAGTCTTGCTTTTCAGGAGTCGTTCCGTAGAAAATGTGGTGATAAAGGTGACAGCATTCATGGATTTTGTTGATGTGGATATATTTCAACACATTCTGTCAGTTAGATATAGAAGCAATGGATCACAATGAACTGATAAGTAATTATGCGGTTAACCAAAACTTTGCCATCCTCTTTTTCTTCCAGATTTTAAGTGCACACAGTGGCGTCCTCATGAAGAACTTGGGCACTCTCGTAATTGGTCGTTTCAGCATCCTATTAAATTCTATTTAGGTGTGACTACACCCCTATATCAACAATTTAATTTCAAACATGATGTGAACACTCTCAAGTGAATCAAGATTTATTTATTTTTGACTAATTTGTGGTTTGATTAGGTGCAAAATTTGGTGGCTGCCATGAGGTGCAGAACTATCGTTTTTACAGAAACAGGTAATAACTTCTACTATGGTGCTACTATATATAATTCACTGATTTTGCTTTTTACTGATACTGGCACTTTAAGCTC
Organism: Nicotiana undulata; assembly: GCA_005239495.1. Taxonomy (NCBI): domain Eukaryota; kingdom Viridiplantae; phylum Streptophyta; class Magnoliopsida; order Solanales; family Solanaceae; genus Nicotiana; species Nicotiana undulata. The sequence continues at coordinate 83,951 of ML279241.1, read as the reverse complement.
TCTTTGATGCTGTAATTCCCTCTGCTACTCCATGCATTAGCCCATCTGTTACATGATAAAGTTCTTTGCATAACATCTTATTTTTTGGTTACATTTGAGTTTCTCCGAAAGCGAAAGGTTTTGTGAGTCAATATATTTTAGTGACTGGACAGCTAGATTTGTGCAAAATTGTCTAGGTTCAATTCAGTGTGCTAAGAGTACAGGATTCCCTAATTTCAATGCACAATGTATGCTGCGATTTTCTCTTCTTATCAATAACGATTAACAATTTGCTAGCCATATGCTTCTTCTAAGGTCTGTCATCAATATAGATAGCTAAAGAAACATTTCATCTTCTCCTTTTTGGTAACTTTAGCTTTTTGTAATATAAAAGCATATGTAAAGCACATAAAAGCTAATGTTTTCTCACAGCCAATATATGATAAAGATGCCTGGGAATCATATTGGAAACAATTTTAAGCGGATTGCGAAACAGAATCTTAGTAATTTGGTTGGCTTAATTTAGTGCCTGAAGTATCAAATATGTTAGTAATTTGGGTGGCTTAATTTAGTGTCCCTGTAGCAACTATGTCATATTTCAAACTATCACGCTAATTCAGAACTTCTTAGGCGACTAACTGAGGTAACAGTGGTTTAACATCTAATATCGACTCTTGCTAGCACACCTGGCTATCTCCATAGTCTGGATGAGGTCTCTGCATTCAATTAAGGGGTGGTTGGACATGCATAAGGTTTGGTAATCTACGTTTTCAGAATTTTACATGGTTGTGGAGAGGAATTAATGATGTATGGACAAAGATGTAATAGCTTTTGAGGCTCTAAGTTGCAGCCTAAAAGCATTAAGAATTGGCAGACGGAAGTTGAAAGAGGATACTGTTTGAGCACTAAGTTAAGTGAGTAGAGAATGAATTAGACGAATGCCGTAAAGTGATATGGACAAACACATGTAGTAGCTTTTATATGTTCTCCAAGTTACTGATAAGAAGACGACAATTCGTTAAAGGAAGTTTAAAACAAGAGATGTTTCGAGGGCTCTGGGTAAGTCATAAGAAAATTGAATAAATGATGAAGAAAATGTCACTTCCTGCATGGTAGATCTTATGCATCAAACTACGTATAAACTGATGCTACATGTGCAAAAAGATGGAAGAGGATGCTGGCTCATCCTCTTAAGTCACAAAGTTGTAGGATTTGATACTTAAAGTTCTTTGGAATTTTCTAAGATATCCCAGAATCTGTCATGATTCTGCTTTGAAGCTGGGAACTTTAGAGGAATAGTGGGAAGGGGTCCTCATATAGGGGAAGGAACAGGAGAACGTTTGAAGAAAAGCAGAGGATGGTTCTGCAGGTGGTGGAGAGAGAGGTAAGATCCTCTCCTTCAAACACTTGCTAAACTAGCTATGCGATAATCCATGGGCTTTACCCCAAGCAAGCTAGAAAATCTTCCTTGTCCCTCTTATTTTGGGATTCTGTATTTGCTCTGACCCCCACCCCCAAACTAAAAAAACAAAAATAAAGGGCCATGGAGCTCCATCAACGTTACAGTTCCTTTTAATTGTTTCCATGATCAGGGTGTTTTCTTATTGATCGCCTATAGATCAGTGAAGGGGCATTTTTGAACTCTTCATAAATGGCCAATGACACTTCAGATAATCCAGATAATAGTAGGGTAAAGCGGCTCCTTTTGGATACTGCTTCTATGCTCATCAGTCATCACAGTTTCTTCAGCAAGCTTAGAGCTGCTTTCTGGCTTATTTGGCTCTGGATGACTTTTTGCCTCATCTTAACTGGGCTTCACATTTCATGTTTTCAGATGTTATCCTCTCACCTTATATTCCTCCATTTCAAACTTATTCTTCTTTAGTTGCAATCTTCTCTTTTTCTGGTTTCCATCTTGGGATTCTGCCTTTTCCCCCTCTACAAGTTCCAGGGACAGACAAATGCAAACGTTGTGTTACTTAAGTGATGGTTGCCTTTCGCTTTGTTTCTTGTTTTTCCATAAGCACCTGAATTTTATTGAGCTATTTTTCCTATACAGAGAACCTCTAATTTGCCTTTAAAGACAGTATTTAGCGTTAGAATGAAATGGACCTTAATAGAGCAGAATAGATATTGGGGATTCATACAGCTGATTCTAACAGATTTGGATTACGGCATAGTTGATTGATGTTTTTGGATAAGTAGGTGATTGAAATTTATCGATTTTTAAAATTCATGTGGATAATGCATGAATTGCGTAAACTTCAAATAAAGCAGCTGTTATGGCTCCGATAATAAACTACCAAGGTTTAGAACAATGTTAAAGTTTGGTTCATAGAACGATTCAAATATTTCAAGGCCAATGGCATGTTTCCAAAATCAAATCTCCTTCCTCCCGCAAATGCTCCTCCCTGCACGGCTGCAAGAAAGAAAAAGGATCCGTTTCTCTCACTGGGATAAGCACATGTTTTTGAAGCTTAATTGATCTATATACTTCCTGGAGAGATGTCCCAGGCTTGCTTATTTGTAGAAATTTTGATTTTAGGCTTTCTTCGGTTTTTCGCTTTCATTTAGAACTGCACATGTTTTAGTCTGTTGATTTGCTATTGATGTTGATGTTGTTATTCTAACTTCTTTGGTTGCAGTCACCTGGTGATTGAGACATCACAAGAAGTTAGTGATGTTCCTTTTGCAGACTATTTTCGAGTTCAGGTATGAGCTATGAACTTTAATTTTCATAAGGGACTGATTTCTCGTTAGCATCCTTGAGGTTATTTTGGACGGGTTCTTGATCAGTGTGGATTATAAATTGCACTTGCATCTATCTTTTTTTTCTTTTCTTTTTTATAAATGAAAAACTACACTTGCGTCTATCATAAAAGTGGTGCACAATTCATGCATTACTGATTGGCACATATAATCGTACCAAGGAAATGCCTCATAAATGGAAAATTAAAAGGTAGATAGTGACTCTGAAAATTAAGAAAGGACCTTAGGAAATGCTGCTGCTGTCATTCCTTCTCACATTGCTATCATGTTCGTAAACAACCAATGCTATCTTTCTGTAATCATCAGTCACTCCGTTGCACACTAGCCAAAGGGGTCATTTGTACGGGGCTAGATTTGGTGGATTGACTTTGGGAAAATGTTTGATGGTCTTAAGTGCTTACTCTAATCCTTTTCTGGGGCCCCGCAAGATGAGGGGATTTTTGGCATTTTCCCCTTTCTCTCCCCGTCTCACCTTGGCCTCTTCTTCCCTTAATTTTGTGTGTTTGTGTTGAATGTTCCTTGGATTTTTCTTTGTTTCTTTTGGACTAATCCAACCTTATTTGTATAGATTAAGGATCGTATTATAGTATTGCTTTAAGGTAGGAACCGGCTAGTTCTATCTGCCCAGTGTTATTAGCAAATTTAGTGTAAGCACTCTGAATGTTGGTAAATTTATCTTAACTTATCCTGCCTGAAGTCATGTGACCCTAACATTGCTGGTTTATTATCCCC
>ML279241.1:67769-80380 GCA_005239495.1 Nicotiana undulata | reverse complement strand
CCCAGGTTCATCTCCACAAACATTAGATTCCAATCTCCTTGCAACAACTTGCATGCTTTCCATAGCTGCCACTAGCCTGTTATATTTACACTTTCAATTCCTGAGGTAAAGTGGTGGTGGAATGAAGTGGTCCAAGGTAAAGTGGAAGCGAAGAAGGCAGCGTACCTGAAGTTAGCAGGGAGCATAGGTGAGGAGGAGAGGCGAGCGTGCATGGAGAGGTATAAGGTAGCTAGGAAGGAAGCTAGGATGGCGGTCACGGAGGCTAAAACTGCGGCTTATGGTCTTATGTACGAGGAATTGGGGGAGAAAGGCGGGGAGAAGAAGGCTCGGGATTTGGACCAAGTGAGATGCATCAAGGACGAAGATGGTAGAGTATTGATGGAAAATGCCCAGATTAAGAGGAGATAGCAGACTTACTTTCATAAACTTCTTAATGAAGAAGGGATCGAGATATTGTGCCAGGTGAAATGGAGCATTCCGAGAGTCACCGTGACTTTGGGTACTGCAGGCGCATCAAGGTTGAGGAGGTCGTGGGAGCTATGCGTAAGGTGAGCAGGGGCAGAGCGACCGGGCCAGACGAAATTCCGGTTGAGTTTTGGAAGTGTGTGGGTGGAGCAGGCTTGGAGTGGCTGACTAGGTTGTTTAATGTTATTTTTAGGACGAAGAGGGTGCCAAATGAGTGGAGGTGTAGTACGGTGGTTCCGTTGTATAAGAACAAAGGTGATATCCAGAGTTGTAACAATTATAGGGGTATCAAATTACTGAGTCATACCATGAAAGTTTGGGAGAGGGTGGTTGAAGCGAGGGTGAGGAGGACGGTGTCTATATCCGACAACCAGTTTGGGTTTATGCCGGGTCGTTCTACTACGGAAGCTATACACCTTATTAGGAGACTGGTGGAAAAGTACAGGGAGAGGAAGAAGGATTTGCACATGGTGTTTATTGATCTGGAGAAAGCGTATGACAAGGTTCCTAGAGAAGTTCTCTGGAGATGCTTGGAGGCTAAAGGTGTGTCGGTTGCCTACATTAGGGCGATTAAGGACATGTATGATGGGGCTCGGGTTAGGACAGTAGGAGGCGACTATGAGCATTTTCTGGTTGTTATGGGGTTGCACCAAGGTTCTGCGCTCAGCCCGTTCTTATTTGCCCTGGTGATGGACGCGTTAACACACCATATTCAAGTGCCATGGTGTATGTTATTCGCTGATGACATATTTCTGATTGACGAGTCGCGAGCCGGTGTTAACGAGAGGCGGGAGGTTTGGAGACACGCTCTTGAGTCTAAGGGTTTCAAGCTGAGCAGGACGAAATACCTGTAGTGTAAGTTCAGCGCTGAGTCGAGGGAAGTGGACGTGGATGTGATGTGAGGCTTGAATCACAGGTCATCCCAAGTAGAGGCAGTTTCAAGTTCCTTGGGTCGGTTATCCAAGGGAGAGGAGAGATCGATGAGGATGTCACACACCGTATTGGAGTGGGGTGGATGAAGTGGAGGTTAGTATCTGGAGTTTTGTGTGACAAGAGAGTGCCACCAATACTCAAAGGTAAGCTTTATAAAGCGGTGGTTAGACCGGCCTTGATGTATGGGGCTGAGTGTTGGTCTGTTAAGAACTCACATATCCAGAAGATGAAAGTAGTAGAGATGAGGATGTTGAGGTAGATGTGCGGGCACACTGGGATGGATAAGATTAGGAATGATGATATTCGGGAGAAAATGGGCGTGACTCCCATTGATAACAAGATGCGGGAAGCGAGCATGGTTCGGGCACTTTCAGAGGAGAAGCCCAGATGCTCCGGTAAGGAGGTGTGATTGGCTGGCTTTGGAGGGCACGAGAAGAGGTAGAAGGCGGCCTAAGAAGTATTGGGGAGAGGTGATCAGGCAGGACACGATGATGCTTCAGATTTTCGAGGACATGACCCTTGATAGGAAGCTGCGGAGGTCGAGTATTAGGGTTGTAGGTTAGAAGGTAGTTGAGTCTTTCCTTAGTTCCTACCTTTGTGAGGTAGGGTTTTTGTCCGAGAAGGCAATGTTGTGTCTTACTACTCTTTTGTTTATCATAGGGACGAGTCTATTTGCTAGTTAGCGCTTTTGCTTCACACCTATTTTCTGATTTTCATGATGTTATTTTTTCTTATGGTATCTGTTGGTGGTACTGGTATTGTCTCTTTTCGTCTTCTTGAGCCGAGGGTCTTTCAGAAACAACCTCTCTACTCCTGGGGTAGGGGTAAGATCTGCGTATACATTACCCTCCTCACCCCCCTCTAGTGAGATTTTACTATGTTGTTGTTGTATCCTGAAAACACATTATCAAATTCATAGATTTGAAACTACTATCTGGAACTTGAAGCTTCAAAAGAGAAATGTCAATTGACCCAGTATTTCTTATGTACGATTCAAGCCTGGTTGGTTTTGTCCTCCCAGCTATAGGACTCTCATACCTAAGAGGGCCAAAATATGGTTTTCTTTTTTTGGCTCTTTTGGAGGCAGTTTGGAAGTTAGTTTGTTTGTGAAAAAGAGAGGTTGAGCTGTTTCTCTTCTCCCACTTTTCATTTGCTTTTTTCTCGGGGGATGGGGAGGTGACAAGGAGTGGTGGCTGTTTGTTGTCCAAACTGTCTCTGTCTTGCTGAGACTCCAATGCAACTGTTCTTGATAAAGTATAAAGGGATTTTCATGTGTAAGTCAGCCCCCAGATAAACGATCCCCAAAAAAGGGTTAGCCAGCAGAGGTTGTTTTAAAATTTAAGCAGCCAAGGTAAGTATACTTTGTCGGTTCATTTAAGTCTAACTGAACAACCATTCCTACAGAATTGCCAATTTTTATATGATGCTTGAGGATGAAAATAGAAGGAAGATACAGGGATACTGAGGAGACAACATTCAAATTCAACTGTACTTTTTCCACGATCATTTGTTCTTGATAACGTTATCGAATCTCTATTGCTGCATAAGTGGTGTTTGTTTCACATCTGAGCCTATTCTAACTTAAGCAGTTTAATTTTGTTTTCTAGTTGAATTGTAGACCATCAAACAGTGTCATCTTTTGTTTTCAGATTTCCCAATCAAAATTGGTGGCTGATAGTATAGTCATGTAGTTTCTAATTCATATGTTTCAGGTTAGCCAATATTGGATTCTTTTTTGTTGGAGGAGGAGGAGAGGGGCGAGGGGGGTTATTGTTGTTGGTCATGTTGAAGTCTTTTCTATTTTATCTTAGTTTCTTCTCATGATATATTTCTGCCTTTCACATTAGGGTTTTTGGGATGTGGAGACGAATCGCGATGAACCAGTAGGAGGCTGCAGCTTGAAGGTGTACGTAAATGTGGCCTTTTCAAAGAAAACCATGTTTAGAGGTGCACATGCTTCTTTGTTGCTCATATTTACCTTCTTCAAGTTTGATCGGTTCCTTTCACTTCGGGTTCTTTTGTTGTAATTAACTATGATGGAGCTGGATAAACAAGATAAGGATCGCCTGCTCGTCAATGCTTGATAGGTTAATCAAATGCTTCAATGTGCTTAGTACACTTTTGATGATTGATTAATCAAAATGTTTCGCCACTGATGCTACATGGGGCTTATCCACTCATATTCGATTTCTTTGGTTGTCCTGATTAGGGTTGTCAAATAGGACGGATTGGGCTACAGTTGGACAGGTCAAAATGGGTTGAATCAAATAAACGGGCTGGGCTATAACTTGCTCAATGTTTGCTTGGGTTGAAAGGGGCGAGTCAATTTGGGCTAAACAGTGGGTCATTGACCCAACCAGCCCAACTCAAAAACTTTTTCCTTCTGTTTGTTTGTTCTTTTATAATCGGTTTAATAATCATATCAAAATAATAAATATTTTTCTTTGTTTATTATGACTATTTTAAACAAACTGAACTAAAAAAAAAAAAAAAAACCTTTTTTGTGTTTTGACAAGTTTTCTTATAGATCAATTTGGGCTGCATTAAGCTTTTAGATGGACTATAAATGACCCGCCAATAAATATATGCCAAGCCCAACCCGCCCATTCAACACCCCAGTTCTGATGTTGACTGTGAAATGTTGAGCAAATCTACATGCCATTTTCTTGAGAAAAAATTTACATAACCATTTGCTAGTGCTCTTCCTTCAACTGAGCCTCAGTTATGTTTGATCAATCATTTTTTAGCTAGTAATTTCCTGGACTTTATCTTTTAAGTTGCTGGTGATTATCCATTGGCAGTCATTATGAGCATCTATGTTCTTAGTTTCTCGCACAACTAGGGGTTTGACAGTTGTTTATGTCAAGATGAAACCTTCGATAGATGAACCATGAAACTTAAGATTTTGGAAAATTCCTTTATATAATCTGATATTGACTCACTGTAAAGCAACGACACAGCTATTTGCTGGTGCTCTTCCATCCAACCAGCCTTAGTTCTGTTCCATCAAATCATGTCCTATCTACTATTACCAGCTGCATATCCTTTAAGTTGTTAGCAATGATCCATTGGCAAGGTATTATGGGGATCAAAGCTATATTTTTTGTTGCCCAAGTTGGAGTTTAAAGAGAGTTTATTTAAATAATCCTCACTGAGCTGATAACATTTGATAAATCCTCACTTGTATGTAGAGATATTGAAGAGTTTTGGTTTGGTAGGTTTTTGAAGTGTGTTTCCATGTCTTCAAAGCTGACTTGATTGAAAATAGAGAGAATTTTTCACATCCACATGGCATGACCTGACATGATAGTAATTTCAGAAAGAAGTTTTTCACCAAAGGCATGATATGTGCAGCACTTTTTGCGCATGTGTCTTGATATAACAAATTTTGAGCAAGATGAGATATGACAGAAAAAAGTGGACCTACTTAGGATTTGATGTGCATTTTAGTGTATCCTTTTTAGTTTCAATGCTTAAGCTGTTATGGAAAAGGTGGAAAAGGTAACTTATGATGATCACCTTACAAAAATATCTGTTTGGCTGCTAAATGCTTGGAAGTCTCTGCAGGGAAGATAGTGCAGTCAACTGTTGATGAATGTCGAGACGTGTATGCCATATGGATTGCCCTTGTATTTTCCTCATCCTTTCCGGTTTCTTCTATTTTCAGTTTGCAGGTATTTCAAGGCTGTTTAAGAGATTGATGTGGGTTTTTATTTCAGGCACATGAACTGTTGAAGCAAAAGAAGTTAGAGACGGAAGAAGGTAGTGCTTCTGGTATCCTCTTGTATCATATCTTTGTCTGTAACAATTGACATGTATGTTCTTTAATTCCAGGCTCACATTATCTGATTAAATTATTTTTTATGTCAGCCGGTGGTTATGCTGCTAATGTGGTAACAAGTGCTCAGCAGCATGAAAGTTCTGAACATGTGGAAATATTAGACGGGGCAAGTGATGAAGTTAGGTCACAAGCACTGCCACTCAACCAGCAAGCTGCTGATTCCCTGCGGGATAGTAGTAGCAGTACCGTGTCTGTTACTTCCTTGTGTAGAAATTTCATGCTTAAGTGTTCATCATCTTTCAAATCTCAAAGCCAGTTTTCCATTCTTATAGTGATCACCATTGCTGTGATCCTGCTCTTAATGCAGGTTTGTTTCTCAATTTGCGCCTTCTATCTGAGATTACATTTAACTAATTTGCCACCACTATTATGTTCTGAGCATGGAAAGAAACTGCTTTCGCCATGTGATCATCCAGTTGCTGATTTTCATGCATTTTTCTGTTAATTGCTAGTGTCAAAAAATAGATACTGGAGAATTTGTCAACTGCAGGTTGTAAGCTTATTTGTGGTCCGATTCTTTTTCCCTGATTTTGGGGTTAGTGTTGTGATACTCTCTGTAAACTATTCTTGGTACAGTGGAATTCACCTTTCATTGTCCAAGATAGCGATGCAAACACTCCCTCCTTACCATTCTAATTGACTTGTGTTGACCTAAGGTTTGAATGGCTTCTTGTATATGTTTATTTGAGGAAATCAAAATAATAATTTGGAGTGTGAGGAAGTGTACAAATTTGTTGGAAAGAACCAAAACAATTTTGAAGTAATAAAAAGTAGCGCACATAGCGGGAGCTTAGTGCACCGAGCCCATCCACGGACCCCGCACATAGCAGGAGCTTAGTGCACCGGGCTGCCCTAAAAAGTAGCGCACATTCATATTTGTTTGAATAAAAGGGGAAAAAGTTAGAACAAATTAAGAATGATATCATAGTATTGACGAATTAAGGTAGAAACCGGGTTGGTAAAATGTGACGAGAGGGAATGTAATTAGCTGCATGTTACAAGAGTTGGCTGACTTTTGGTGGTAGAAGTAGGTTAGGGATACATATTGAAGGTAACGACGAGCTGATATTCTAGTATGTTTGCTCTGTCCTTGTCCACTTCGTTTTGATGCACGTGGAACATGCTTTGTATTTCTCTCTCTCCTATGAGATGTACATCTGATCCTGGCACTACTTTTCTTTTTCATTGTATGCCTTCTGGAAAACAAGCCAACGTTACACCCTCACCTGCAACTAATTTGCGAGTTTCAGCCCAGTTTGGCTTTTGTTTGACTCTGTCAATTTTGTTCTCTGCGCTAATTTGTTTGTTGATTTGTATATGTGATGCATTAATATTCTACTGTGTATGACCCTATGACTTAATCTGTTTGCACATATGGTGATCCGCAACAGATCTACCAGTGAATATTGCTGTCAGAACTTTCTTGCAAAAGATGAGTTTGCTGTCTAATTTTTTTGTGTTATCAAACTTCATTTGCAGATGAGCATACTCGTGTTATTAGGTAGACCTCAGCACGTCCACGTGATACCTCAAGGGGACTGCACAGGTGGCATGTATCGACTGGGAGATAGGGGTATAGACACACTAGCTTTTCTGGATAAACAGATTAATCATCTCAAAGAGGAGATGGTTATGGTCGAAACACTGCTCGGCAAAATGCAGCAGGAGCATACACTTCTAAAGACGAAATTAAAAGAGTTTGAGCGCCTACGGATGCACCAGAAAGGATAAACGAGCTGTGTACATAGATGCTGCTGCTTCTTTTCTTCCCTTCCTAATTATCTTCTTTTGGGTGAAAGGCTTGTATGTTGGTACATTTTTCTGATTTTTTGATATTCATGTACATTTTGAATTACATGGTTGCACTATCTAGATGAAATAGTAAAACAAAGTTGCGGACTGTGTATAATATACAAGCGCCCCAAGAGCTTTTATATACACACACATAATGATTAGAATAATTATGGAAATAGAATATACTTGTGTATAATATGTGATGCAAAATATATATGCTCAGTACTCTTCCAACATCTAGCTAGTATTTAGGCCTCTAAATTACACAAACTCGGTTTGGAAGATATCAAGCACGGGTTAATTTCGTTACAGATATATAATATGCAAATTGAGAGTATGAAAGAGGGAGTCTTTACACAAATCGCGCATTGTAGGCGGGAATCAATTCTGCACATTATTACTTATTATAGGCATGAATAGTGTATATCGATGGGTATTGGAGTATTAGATTAAGTATGTCCTCTTTTTGATCATTATAAGCATTAGAGTTACGCAACCGTATATGTCGCAAGCTGTGCCTTCTTCCTTTCCCATTTTCGTGCATGCTTTATACGCAGGTGACTACACTATAAGGGAAGTCCCGAAACTTGGTTATCATAGCAATTATGATATGATAACATGAAAATAGAGTAAATACCTGAAATATAAAATGTAAGAACATAGAGAAGCTTACAAGAGGTATTAATATAGTAGTTTTATATATTTTACTTTTTAAAATAAATGAAAAATAGCTCAAGGAGGGCTTTCTAATCTCGATGTGTTAAAAGGGTTAAATACTGAAATATACCTCATTATGTACAATAGTGTCGGATGATTTTCATTTTAGTTTGAATTAAATGTTGTATAATTCATAATAAATGAGGTCATTTTTGACATCTTGAAACTTCTGCTAATGACTATCTACTATGGGTGTTAACTTTGAGGGCAAGATTAGTTGTTGGTTCTATTCAAAAAGGTGAATTTCCGGAATTTAAAATTTTAAGGGAGTTATAGGAAATTTTTTCAATTATATTATCTTAAAATAGAGTGATCAAGGTATACTCAATATTTTGAGAATCTGAGGAGCAAAAGATTCATAAACCATAATAAAGCTTTGATATTCAAAAGAAAGCTAAACGAAAACAAGAGATGTATGGAATATGAACATGTTGAGAAAAATAAACATGTTGGAGTCTAATATGAAACTGGCTAGGCTTATAGACATGTAAATGCATTCATAAGATAGTTACGTATTTTTCACAAGCAAATAAAAGAAGAATAATAATGTTATTCCAATATCCAACTAAGCCACGCAATAGAGCATTTAAGAATATTCTCTCAACTATAACAATAACATATCTTAATTATGATAATAATAGGCATAACTCATAAGTACAAGTTATTTGCTTTGGAAGATTTATTTTAGATTGTTCTCAATATCTAAATGACAATTGCTTTGTTGCCTTCTACTTAATACATGTCCAAAGTTAAATTAAGGAGTGTTCATTTTGAATTGTAAAACTAGGAGTAATTAATCTTTTTTCCTCGATAAATTAACATTTTATGAGGGATTAAATTTGTCCTGAAATAAATAAATATATATATATATATATATATATATTTTGTTGATTTTAAAAATGAGGACCCGTATATTAGTGTACAAAAGTAAACAATGCCCTCCTTTGGGCTTGGCACCGTCTCTGGTAAGGGAAAGATGGCGGAAGCAGAAGTAGCGGGAGAAGTAGAAGCAGTAGAAGCAGTATACGGCGATGATTGTATACTCCTTCATACTTATCCTCCTTCTTTTCATCTCCATATCCGACCTCGTACCGCCGATGACTCTTCTCAACAGGTTCTCTCTCTTCCCCACTTCCTTCCCTCTACCCAAATCATTGTGTGTGTGTGTGTGTGTGTGTTGTGTTTTTAATTATTTTAACAATGAATATTGGCTTCTTGAAACCCCTGATTGATCTTTCTGCTGAAATCTTTATATTTAGTGCGTGTATGATTGTAGTATAATTGTGTGGTGTTGTAGGATTTTGGGCTAATTAATTACCTGAATGTGGATAATTCAGCTTGGGATGTCTGTTTAGAGAATTATGAGTTGGGGGAAGCGGAAAAGATTCTTTCTTTTTTAATGAATCTGTAGCTAATTTGTATACGAACATTAGGAGAATGACACCCTAAAAGCTAGCTATTGAGTGGAGAGCTCAATGTACCTCAAATTGAAATCTGGTAGTTCTCTATTTGTACATGTCATCCTTGCGTAGTGGCGTTGTGAATCTTCTCTGTACCGTTCCCTCCAATTTTATTGCCTTGATACCAATTGAAGTGCCACGGGAAAGTACTGAGCTTGAGCTTCAAGTAACTCCAGGACTTAAGCACGCGGCAAATAAAGCCTTTGACAACACTACCACAACAACTACACTTCTAGCCCAAGAGAGTTGGAGTCAATTATATGAATCATCACTGTCCATCTCGCTCCATTTAAGCTTGCTACAGACAAGCCTTTGATAGCAATGCTCTTATGAAATTTGCCTTGATCGAAAGCTTAAAGCATTAGCAAAATTCTGTCAGTTTAGTCACAATTTGGCGGGTGTAGGAAAGTGTAGATGCGGAGTCTCATAGAGAAAAAAAGGGCAGCCTGGTGCACTAAGCTCCCGCTATGCACGGGGTCCGGAGAAGGACTGGACCATAAAGGTCTATTGTACGCAGCCTTCCCCTGCATTTCTGCAAGAGGCTGTTTCCACGGCTCGAACTCGTGACCTCCTGGTCGCATGGCAGCAACTTTACCAGATACGTCAAGCTCCCCTTGGGAGTCTCATAGAGAGATTGATAGAAGAATAGTGTTTTATACAGATGATATACACATTATGCATGCATTAACTAAGAGTGACTAAGAGGGAACTGGTTTCGGAGTAGTTCGTGTTTCCTAAGGCTGTCAATATTTGCTGATATTTTCAAATGAATCTGATGAAGTGTCATTATACTTTACAGTTCTTTTTGTTCTTTGATTTTCTGGTTAGTTTCCTATTGTTTTATGTTGTATGTTGCTATAGCCTATAAAGAATAGTTTCATTTTTTCTTTCTACTGTCTTGCAGTTTGTGGAAGCAATCATAGGAATCCAGGCTGGTCCAAAGGTACTCTGTCACTGTGATTACTTTTCTTTTTGGGGTTGTTGATTATCATTTGGCTCTTTTGTTGTCTAATTCATTTGCGCTTACCTTAGCGAATTTCATGTCCATTTTCATCTGATAGCTTTTTGCAGTCCGCCCACACTTGCGTCCATTTCATCTCTTATTTAACTAGTTCATGTGATAGCCATACTTGTATGATTAGACAGGTTTCACATTTCTTTCCTGCACTGATATAATTATTTTGGCAGTATCCTGACGAGCCACCAGCTATTAGAATTGTTGATTCCAAGGGCCTTGATGAACAAAGGCAAAAACAATTGATAAGTTGCCTTTCAGCAAGGGCTTGTGAACTGTCCTCGTGTCTAATGCTTGTAGCACTTTGCGAGGTAACCATTGCACTGTGCAGATCCAGTTCTGTGATTGATGTCAATCCTGATTAGAATACTCCCTTTTATTAAAACCTAGCTGCATAATCTATAATCTCAAGACTTGCATTATGATGAATAACTATTACGTTGGATTTTTGTCCTGAAATAAGTCAAAAGGAACAGGTTTTATAATTTACCTAAAGAAGAGAAACTCCCAGGCTTTTGGTTCAGCCATAAGAAAGTACAACCATGGTGTGTGGGTTGGGCTCACACCACGAGTTCAAATTCTTCCACTGACAGGAGTCCGGTAGTTAAGTGGTAATTCAAAGGATTGTTTGTGTCATTTATATATAATATAGATTTATGTTAGAAACTTGAGCTTTACAGGTATTTTAACTTGGTTTAGCGGCAGGGTGCTCTGGTTCTTTCTGAAAGCAAGTCTGATAGTTAAGTGGGACTTTTTATGGGCTGGAATTGGACTATCTACTTGTCGAACTATTGAGTAAAACTCTTATTGATTGATTGTGTCAGGGACTCACATTTATGAGCTAAACAACTAAGACAATGTGTTGCTAAATAGGCCAAATTATTATTAGATTTTCAGAAGGGGGCTTAATTTCCAGAAAGCTGATGCCTCTGAATGTATTACTAGGAAGCAGTGGAGCAGCTTTCAATCATGAATCACCCTGATGGAGAGTGTCCATTGTGCTTGTATCCATTAGTTGATGAAGATGCAGGAAGCTCTGCGCCATTTATGAAACTGATGTCTTGTTTTCATTGCTTTCATTGGTAAATTTTGTCAGTAGTACCCTTTTGTTTGATTAGTTTGCGTACTGGCTGAAAATTCATGGTTGCAACTTCGCACTCATTTATTTTCTTATTGCTGCAGTGAGTGCATCATCAGATGGTGGAATTGGCTTCAACAATTAAAAGAATCTGATGCCCCTACGGACTCTGGTTCTGGTTCATCTACTAGGAACAGGGATCAGAATGGTCCGTCTCAATGAAATTGATATCTTAAGATTTAAATGTTTCATAGCATACTGCACTTCCATTTTCTTCTCTTGGTCCGACTAGATTCAGAAAAGGTTACCTTAATTTTATTATGNTCGGACCGGCCCAAACCGGTTGAAACCCAAACCGGTACTTAGGGGACCGGGTGGGCTGGGTTACTAGAGTTAGGTGGTTAGCCCGTTCACATAAATTCATTCGGTTGATCAGACCGGTCAAACCCAGTCAACGGATTTCACTGTAGAACTAGTTAACCGGTCCGGACCAGACCGGTTTAACAGCTAGTTTTGATTTTTTTTAATGGTCTTATGATCGTGGCAACAGCCAGTTGCAGAAATAGCCCTTTTTGGGCAATTTTTTTAATAAAAAATAACACTTTTATAATTACTAATTTAGCCCTTTGAAAATTATAAATACACCCCCTCCCCCCCCCCCCCCCCCCCCCCCCAAAAGAAAAAGAAAAGAAGATGAAGGCAAAAGAAGAAAGACAATTGGATTGACAGGATGCATAAGATATTCTGTGTGGTAAACCAGTTACTTGAGCTCAATCATATGTGCGGTGTCAACATTTTCCAAGGGATTTGATCTTTCTTTGCTCAATTCACCTGGCTAATGAAGATCCCGTTGAAATAATGCGCGCATTCACATACTCTGTCAGCATACCTGGTCTAGTTGCAAGATGCTATCGTACTTTCGCTTATTTCGTTAGAATGGCTACTTGCATCATTTGGTCCAAGAGGCTTTGCATCCACTAGCCTAGGGGCTAGGGCGTCCCCGGTCTTGTCTCTTCTTTCTGCAGAGAGGATGAGGTTTTTATTTGATTCTGCCTTTCTTCTTTCTGTTTCTCCATCTTATAGATTACCAATGAGTCAACTTATTTCGATCCATTTCTTTTCCATCTTTTTCTCCTATACCACTCGCATTGGTTGTACCAAATGTTTCTTTTTGATTGCAACCTCAGTTTGTCAAGTACTAATTTGATATCTTAATGCTTCATCGCAAAAGCCCTCATGTTTTGAGGATGGGGTAAAGAGATTTTTTAATTTGTTTTATTACTTTTAGGCTTCTACTTTTAAATATTT
>ML279241.1:5326-58048 GCA_005239495.1 Nicotiana undulata | reverse complement strand
TATATATATATATATATATATATATATATATATATATATATATATATATGCTTCGGGTAAGTAGAGAATTTTCAATGGAGAGCTTGAATTCCTCGTAAAGAGGGAAATTTTGTATCACGAGATTTATACTTGTCTATTTTATTTATTTACTCTGCCCCATATTACTGTGCTTGATGTTATTGGACCACTAGTGTGTGTCGATGTCGTCCCCTTATCACTACTCCTCCGGAGTTAGGCTAGATACTTACTGGTACACGTTGCTTACGTACTCATACTACACTTGCTGTACATTTTTGTGCAGGTACATATATGTCTAGAGGATTTGTGAGAGCAGAGGCGTGTATTCATGCGGGGACCCACGTGAGCTGCATTCCATTTCTCGACCCGCAGTCAGCAGAGTATCCTTCAGAGTATTTATATTTTTGGTGTCCAATTTGTGTTCCGGGCAGTTGCTGTATTTTATTTTATATTCCTAGTTGATGCTCATGCACTTGTGACACCGAATTTTGGGATGATTATGGGTAGTCCTGTGTTGAAATTGTTAAAAGTATCACTATTTACTATGTATATTTCATCTTTTACTATTTAATTGAAGGAAAACATGATTTCAAAAATATTAAAATGAGAACCAAATTAAGTATTTATTTTTGGCTTGCCTAACAGCTGTGTCCGGCGCCGTGACGACCCTTAATGAATTTTGGGTCGTGACAATTTCACAAAGGAGCAATATGAATATTTGTTGAGCTTGTTCCACCAGACCAAGGTTTCACCCAAGACACTGCAATTTCTGGATCTGCCAACTTTGCAGGTTTGGTGCAATGTCTTGATGTTAGAAATTGTAGTGGTTTTACTTGCAATGTGTATATATAGAAGGTGATCCTTGGATAATAGATTCTGGTGCAACAAATCATATGACACCTAACAAATCCCTCTTAATCAATCTTAAACTTCTAGTGATTCCTTACATAGTAATCCTACCAAATGGTTATAGAGTTAAGGTGACTTGTTCGGGGTCCTTACTTTTGTATGCTCATATAGTTCTTCATAATGTCTTGTTTGTAACTTCATTTCCTTGCATCAACTTCTTTTACAACTAGCTTATAAGTTTTTTTTCATCTTGCGATTATGTTTTACAGGGCACTTCTCTTAAGAGGCCTCTGGTTCTTGGTAAAATCTCCAAATGGGCTCTACCTCTTCCAGGTTGATTCTTTCCTACCTTGAGTTTCTGCTACTTCATTTGGTGATGGTGTTTCCACTGTTTCTGTTAATTTTGTTGTGTGTCCATATGATTCTACTTCCACAAACACTGTAAATACTATTGAAGCTAAAAATGTCTCTACTGTGTACATCATGTTTCTTCTGATTTTAATTTGATATGTCTTGGCATCTCAGACTTGGTCATATGCCTTTTACTAAAATAAAATAAATTTATCATATTAAAGACAAGTTATCCAAGAAACAGTCTTTTGCTTGTCCTGTGGCTAGGCAACAAAGGCTTTCTTTCCCTGATAGTTCTATTAAAATCACCAGCCCTTTTCAACTTGTTCATGTAGATTTATGGGTTCCTTATCATGCCCAAACTTACAATGGGTTTAGATACTTTCTCACCATTGTAGATCATTTTCCAGGGCTACCTGGACTTATTTACTTTCTACTAAGTCATATGCCTTCACCCTTCTGAAATCTTTCATTTTTCTGGTTCAAAACCAATTCATTTCTTATGTCAAGACACTTAGGTCTGACAAATACATTTGAGCTAGGGTCTATGCTGAAGTTGTTTCATTTTTATCCTCCCATGGTATTATACATCAGACTTCTTGTCCACCTACTCCACAACAAAATGGAGTTGTGGAGAGGAAGCACAAACACTTGTTAGAAACTGTCAGGTCTCTACTATTTCAATCTAAGTTTCCTCTTAAGTACTGGGGGGAGTGTCTTCTGACTTCTACTTACCTTATTAATAGGTTCTCATCACCTTTGCTCAATCAAAAAACACCTTATGAATTGTTATATAGCCACCCTCCCTCTTACTCTCACCTTAAAGTTTTTTGTTGTTTATGCTTTGCTGTTGTCCCCAAGCCTTATAGGGCCAAGTTTCAATCAAGGACTATTGATTCTGTGTTTCTTGATATAGTATGCTAAGAAGACATATAAGTTGCTCAATTTGGCCAAGCATAATGTAGTTCTTTTCTAGAGATGTCATATTTCAAGAGTATGTTTTTCCTTATACTGCTTCTTCTCCCCCTTCTTTCTTTCCTTCTTTCATTTCTACTTCAGTTGATTATGTTGTTTCTCCTAACGTCTCTTCTACTTATACTTTTTCTAGCGATCCTTCTCTCTAAGGAGTTCATCCATACCACATAATCAACCATCACACCTCAAAGATTATGTTTGCACAAGTGTATCTCTTTCTAAGGACTCCAATTCTATTTCTGATGCTTGCTTGTTTGAACCACAATCTTATCATCAGATTATGTCTAACCCTCCTTGGCAAACTGCTATGATGGCTGAATTTTAGGCCTTAAAGGCCAATAATACCTGGACAATTGTACCTTTACCGTCTGGTAAGGAGGATATTTCTTCTAAGTGAGTCTATAAAGTTACACAAATGGCAGATTGTAGTATAGAAGGGTACAAAGCTAGGCTTATCATTAGGGGTATACTCAACAAGAGGGGATTGATTTTACTAAAACGTTTTATCTTGTTATTAAACTTACCACTATTAGATGCTTCTTAGTATTGTTGTTAAGAAACACTAGACTGCTTTTCAATTGGATGTGAATAATGCCTTTATACATAGTAATTTGAATGAAGATGTGTATATGAAGATACCTCTCTTCCTACACGTTGTTTCATCTCATCCTTTTGTTCCTCTAGTATGCAAACTTAACAAATCTTTGTATGGCCTTAGACAAGCTTCAAGGCAGTGATATGCCAAGTTGTCCACAACTCTTCAGTCAAAGGAATACATTCCTAGTAAGAATGATTATTCCCTGTTTTCTAAATTGGTTGGTTGTTCTTTTACTATTGTAGCTATTTATATGGATGACATTTTGTTAACTCGTGATGATCATGCTGAAATTTCTGCTTTGAAACAATTTTTGGATGCTCAACTACAGATTAAAGATTTGGGGGAAGCGCACTATTTCTTAGGTTTGCAAATTATTAAGCATCCTCAAGGTATGATAGTCACTATACCGAAGTTTCTTAAGGATTTTCTTTCTAAATTTAATTGCCTCCATATTAATTATGTTGTCTCACCTATGGACATACACCAAGTTGGCTACAGATTCTGGAGATTTACTTCCAGACCCTTCCTTGTATAAAAAGTTAGTTGGCAAGTTAAATTTTCTTCAACATACTCGACGTGACATTTCTTATAGTGTTCAACATCTTAGTCAGTTTATGTCCCAACCCATAGTTCCTCATATTAAAGTTGGGTTGCATGTGTTGAGATATTTAGTGGGTACACCTGAGTTGGGTTTTCTATTCAACAGCTCATCATCTTTTACTTTAACTAGCTTCTATAACTCCGGTTGGGTCAACTGTTCTACTTTCAGATGTTCTGCTAGTGGTTTTGTGTAATTGTTAAGTGGGTGTCCTATTTTCTGGAAGTCCAAGAAACAGGCTACTATTTCACTTTCTTCTGTAGAGGCTGAGTACATAGCTCTGAGGCATTTAGTTGTTGAACTTGTTCGGATGGTCATGTTTCTTGGTGAGTTTGGCATTTCTTCCCTCTCTCTTGTTCCAGTGTTATGTGACAATCGTTCTGTTATATATCCACGTTGCTCTGAATCCTGTGTTTCATCAACGCACTAAACATATCGAGATTGACTGTCACTTTATGCGTGAGAAGCTTCAGGCTGGCCTCATTGATTTGCATGGTGTTTCTACTACTTCCCAACTGGATGATGTGTTCACTAAAGCTTTACCTGGTGTTCATCATTGCTCTTTCCTCTCCGACCTTGGCCTGATATCCCATTCTAGCTTGCATGGGGGGTGTTGGACCACTTTCTTCTTCTACTTCTACTCCATCCCAATTTAAAGGCCCATGCCCATTGGCCCATAATGAAGACAACCCGGAAGACCCCTAGTTATATTTATAATTGTAACCTTGTTTAGTAATAGTCATTCTTTTACACATATAGCATTTTTTACAGTGGATATATGGTTGTTGGTTCTTTACATTGTATATATGGTTGGTTAGTAAATGTTTTAGAGAACTTACTTCATTGCGATGAATAAAATTTTCCCTTTCTCTCTCTCTCAGAACTAGGGTTCTGACTTGTTCTCCCTTCAAATTGCTTCAATTACTCGATTGTAACAAATCATACATATTACGACATATAATTATGCAACTTAATAAAAGCGAGTCATGTGGTGTAGCGATCAATCATATTATGACTTTAATCTCGCTTACGCTTGTCTCTAACGACCAATCTCAAACAAATTCTCCTACAATTTAGGGGAAGAGACATCAAATAGGGAACTCCAAGCCCTTGGGTTCATAACTTAAGTATGCAGTGTTTATGAGTTGGTTGTATAAGAAAAAACAAATCCTAATAATATTATGGTACATTTTTCTTTTTTGTTGTGCCTAACGTATGTTGGCCCTTTTAGGAACTGAACAAGTAGGAACTATCATAAATAGTTTAACAAAGGATAATTCATAATATAACTCCATTTCAAAATAATATACCAGAAGTAGAAAGATTAATCAGAAAGGAAGTTAGAATATTCCAAATTAGTTAGCATAATTAGATACACAAAGAATAATTATGACATACATACTCGGCATCTGTACTTTCGGTTAGAAGGAATAACACGTCGCCTTATACGAATTCCGAAGTAGCATTTCGAATTTTATCCCTGACTAATGACTAAATTAAGTACTAGTGCACTAATTTTTATATGACGATAACCACCTCAAATATTTTAACATATCCAGTTTATCAAAATAAAAAGGTCTAGTAGCTGAGGTTTTTCACTTGTTAAATGAGGGTTAGCATCTTTTCGTCTAGTTAACAATAATCTTGAATGATGTCAACAGATTTTAATACCAAAACACAATATTGACTGTACGTTGTGTTTATATAATTATGAGCCAACATTCCATGCATCAGACCCAAACGGATAGGATTTATATATGATCCTTTTATGTGAAGTTCATGGAACCTTACCAATTCTTTATGGTGATCACTTTGTAAGTTAACCCAAAAATAGAACGTAAATGTTTATTATGGATATTCTTACACGATATAATTAAACTACATAAGATTCTCGGTCATAGTTTCGATGTGAATTCTTTCTTTAGTATAAGGATCTTATGCCTATCTCTTTTTCGATCGTACTCCTTTTCAGAAGAATGATGGCTTTCAATGTACGAGCTAGTATCAATAAGTTGTGGTTGTGAGTTCAGATATCTTACGTACCTTTATATTTTATTAAAAAGGAAACATCCAAATATCTATGTTTGCGATTCGTATTACATTTATAGTTATCTATTATATTGGTCCATAAAAGCCGTCATCATTATCTTTAGTTTCAAATATGCCCCTCCTACGAATGGGATTGTGAAAAAATAGGTCTGATTTGGTTGATAAGGCGTATTGTTCAGACGTCTTTCAAATTATCACGGAGGGTATATATAAACCATTTTGATAGTTTATAATTAGTGGCAGAGCCATGTTGAAGCAAGTGGCCGGTGTCAAGTGATATCCTTTTATCGAAAAATTACACTATTTTGCTTGATAATTTTTTTTAATATTATGATTATTTACTATACGTTGACTCCCCTTGATTTTTCGCAGTGGCAGACTCAAGATTTTGTGCAAGCGGGTTCAATCTTAGAAGTATATAACTTTAGTTGTAAAATAGTAGTTGTCAAGTGGATTCAAATAAAATATTTATACTGAGTTTTAACCCTAATTTATACATATACATGGTATTATATTTTGGTGAAGCGGGTTCAGTTGAACCCGCGCCACCACGTGGGTCCTCCACTGACTTTTTGATGTATCTAATTATTTATATTTTGATACCCCGTGATAAAAATTCTGAATCCGCCACGTTTTATAATCAAACTGACGAAAGAGATAACTGTTGCAAATGCATTTCTGAAAGAGCACTGCATATCAATCCACAAACGATAATGTTCTATAGGGATATCCGCATTAGAAAATATGTTATTAGAAGCAAAAGTAGATTGAAGCACACAAAAATTTCAGGAAAAAATTACAATTTAATCGACTATAGGATTATTAGATTAATTGTCATTTTCGTGTTATTAATCCAACTTTTATAGAGTGTTACCCATAAAAAAATTAACTTTTTAAATAATTTTGATAGTGTTAACGAGTTTACACTGTACATAGGTAATTATAAAACTTTATTGTCTTTTATTACTCCCCGTTGGTGTTTGGCGTCAGCAAGGAAAAAATTTCGAAGTCCTTTTCGTTGCTCGATGGTAATTTGAGACATTTCAAGTTTTATAGTACTAACTTTTTATCCTTCTTTCATCTCATTGTTTTGACATGTTGCTTTCTTTAGTTTAATATTCTGCTTTTCTTATATTAATTCGTCATCAATATTAAAAGTAATTAAGATCTAAATCCAACATGCATTATCTTTCAGTTGCTAACACTTTTGTCCCCACCAAATTAAGCAGATTATACTTATCCCATGAAAACTCAATGCACCGTCCGCCCCTTAATTCCTCTCTATCAATTACTTACTTCTTTCCCTAAGAACATTCTCCCCACAACCACCTCCTCTTTTGCCTTGGCATAGTTTCGTTAGCAACTATAAATTTAGCCAAAATGTGAGTATAGTATTCCACAACACAAATATATTATACAAACTAACGGCAAATTTGCTACATATATAATATAATGCACTGCCCAAATCAACTACTTTTAACCAATCACATGCATTTTGGACTTGCAATGCCTAATACTAATTGGCAGTGCAACTCTAAAATTAGTTATGCTTCGAGCAGTATTCTAAAATTGAGGAGTATCAAGATCGGTGACTCCGACCATAATTGCCTCGTTATTGACGATAAAGATAAACTCGGAGAGAGATGGATGGAATTTCAAGGAATCAAGAATTGGGATGGTTTGCTTGATCCACTAAACGATGAACTTCGCGAGGAGATTCTGAGGTATGGAGAGTTCGTCGAAGCAGCCTATAGCTGCTTCGACTTTGACACGTCATCATCCACGTATGCAACATGTCGGTATCCGAAAGATTCCATGCTGACACGCTGCGGACTTGGCCAGAGCGGGTACAAGGTCATACAAGACTTGCATGCCACGTGTGCTGTTCAAATGCCACGGTGGACTGAGAGATTTCCTAATTTGGTGTCCCCGCGATCCAGCTGGATTGGTTACGTGGCGGTATGCGATGACGTGGACGAGATTGCCCGGCTAGGTCGCAGAGACGTCGTGATTGCTTTTAGAGGTACTGCCACTTGTTCAGAATGGCTTGAAAATTTACGTGCCACGTTAACTTGCTTGCCTGATGACATGGCACCTGAAAATGGTGAACCCATGGTACAAAGTGGACTCTTGAGTATGTACACTTCGAAAATTGAAAGCAATCCAATAAGTTTACAAGATACAATAAGAAAAGAAATTGCCAGCATTCTCAGTAATTATAGTAATGAGTCTCTTAGTATAACAGTCACAGGACATAGTCTTGGAGCTGCCTTAGCTACACTTACTGCATACGATATTACAACAAAATTTAGTGATCTGCCTATGGTGACAGTGGTATCATTTGGAGGGCCTAGGGTTGGTAACAAAAGCTTTAGGTGCCAGTTGGAAAAAAATGGAACTAAGGTACTCCGAATTGTCAACTCTGATGATCCCATAACAAAAGTTCCGGGATTCGTGATCGATGACGTGGCAAGCCAAGGGGCTGCCACGCTGGCAAGATTGCCAACCTGGCTTGGAAAGTACATGGAAGATACTCAATGGGTTTATGCTGAGGTGGGGAAGGAGCTTAGGTTAAGTAGCAAAAGTTCTCCTCACCTTGGCAAAAGAAATGTAGCAAAATGTCATGATTTGAAGACATATTTGCACTTGGTAAACCATTTTGTTAGCTCATCGTGTCCCCTCAGGGCCACAGCTAAGAAAGTAGTATTAAAGAGAAAACAACGTGAAAGAAAAGTAGTTGTAGTTTAATTTGATGAATTTTCTGTAATTAATCCGTAGAATAAGAATAAGTATACAATATTGTTTTACCATTTTTTTGGATTCGCCATATTCCCATCGGTGACCATCCTGAGACGGCTTTACCATAATTTAAGAAAGTCGTCCCCCTTCATTATATATCATTGATGAAGAAAACAATACTTTTTATTGTATATATGAAGATACATGAGTTACTGAAAGCTAGACATTATATTCTCAATTATTTTCTCGAGTAATCCTTATAGCAAATTGTAAGTTCATTGACTTGTCTAAAAGTGAACTCATAGCGTTTTAAGGTTTTTTTCATCGAAGCGATTGCATCGAAGGAAGGAAGTATATTTTTTATGAGCGTTTTACTCAACTCCCTATAGATAGATTCTATTCTAAATATGGTAACGCAAATCTTTTAGTATTGAAATTATAGAAAGAGCCATGTATTCCCTGATATTTTGTTGGTTGAACTTATGAAATTTCAAGTAGAATTATAAAATTGGCCCAATAATATGTAGGTGTTTAGCTTCTTATCAATTGTTAATTCTATATATGAGCCAAAGAATGAACACTAAGTCATTGCTACAGTTAAAGCAAGAATGTGAAAACTAACAAACCGAGTAAAGGATACGACTAACTCACCTAGAGTTAGTTAAATTGTAATTAGTTAACTTAACTATAGTTAGTCTTATTACTATAGTTATCTTAGTACAGTTGTCAATGGTAGTTAGTTAGTTATAAGTGCACTGTATCCTTTTCTTCATTTTAGTATCTTTGACTGCATCAATCAGAGTATTCTCTCTTCTTCATCTTTCTCTCTCGTTTCTTTTCTGCTTGATCTTATTGCATGTTGGTGATAAATTCTTCATGGTATCAGAGCCATTGACCGAGTGATTCTAGGGAATTTCCTCACGGATTTGAAGATAGTTCGAGAGAATTCACTCCAGAAATTCTGAGAAATTTTTGAGCCCTAATTTGTAGCTTGTCAATGGCGATTCAGCTGGCAATGAAGATAACGGAGGTAATGCGAGTGCAGGTGTGATTCCGAACTCGATTGCCTTGGATCACAATCATCCTCTTTACTTGCATGCGTCCGATGGTACAGGTTCCATGTCAGTCGGACTAATTCTGACAGGTATGGAGAATTACTCTCTATGGAGTCGCGCAATGAAAGTAGCATTACTAGGTAAATATAAATTGTGTCTAGTTGATGGTTCGACATCAAAAGAGGATTTTGGTCCAAATTTAGGAAGTCAATGGGATAGATGTAACATAATTGTAACTTCATGGCTCATGAGTAATGTGAGCAGGGATTTGATGACTGGCGTGTTGTTTTTTTCAAATGCACAGAAAGTTTGGGTTGCTTTCAAGGAACGTTTTGACAAAGTAAATGCATCGTGGTTGTATTACTTACACAAAGCGATTTTCACTTTGACACAAGAAATGTTGTCTGTGTCAACATATTTTACTAAATTGAAGGATCTCTGGGCTGAATATGATTCGATTCTACCACCTCATGTATCAGCTACTGAGTATTTAGATAAGTTGGAGTATCAACGACTTTTGCAGTTTTTGATGGGGCTGAATGACAGTTTTGAACAAGCAAGGAGCCAAATCTTGTTGATGTCCAATTTGCCATCTATAGACAAGGCTTATGATATAATTGTTCAAGAGTAAAGCAGGAAATCATTTACCGGTAGCACCTATGGGAAGGCTAGGAATAATGATCCCACTGCCCTGTTTACTTCACATCCTACATCTAAACCTAGGAGAAACTATGGTTTGGAATGTGACTTTTGCCACATGAAAGGTCACACTAGAAAATTAATGTTATAAACTGATGAAAATGTGTTTTTTGTAATAAGACGGGACATTTGAAGGAGAATTGTTACAAGATTATTGGATATCCATCTGACTTCAAGCAGAAGAAGAAAGCAAATGCAGTCATGGTAGACATAACTAGACAACAGAGAATTGGGGCTTCATTAGTTGCAAACATATACCAGGGAAACAACAGTGTTAAACCAGCTCAGTTCTTCACCAAGGAGCAATGTGATCAGTTGCTGCAGCTGCTGAATAAAGGTTCTATTGCAGGAGCAAGTGCCAATTTGGCAGGTAAATGTTTTTGTGGTAATGTGACAATGTGTGAAAACTTAGAACTTTGCAAATTGATTGTAGATACTGGTGCTACTAATCACATGACTGGCAACAAGAATTTACTAAAAAATGAAACTTCAGTAGGGAATTCAGGGCAAGTACAACTGCCTACTGGAGATTCAGCACCTTTTCACATATGGGGGAATGTCAACTTACTGGAGGTGATGTATTGAAGGATGTGTTGTGTGTGCCAACTTTTAAGTTCAATCTTATGTCAGTTTCTAAGGTGACAGAAGATCTGAAATGCAGTGTTACCTTCTTTCCTAAATGTTGTGTATTTCAGGACCTCTTGTCTAGGAAGGTGAAGGAAATTGGTAGGAAAGAAGATGGTCTATACATTCTGGCAGCATCTTTTGGGAAGGCAATAAGTAGAGCATTTGCAGAAACTAGTAAATGTGGTCTTGAGATATGGCATAAGAGAACAGGACATGTTCCAGTTCAAATTATCAAGAGAATTCCTAGTATGCAACAGTATAGTAGCAAATTAAAAAATGAATCAATGTCAAAATGTGAGATTTGTCCTTTAGCTAGACAAACTAGAGTCCCTTTTCCAATAAGTACAAACAGAAGCTCATGCAGTTTTGATTTGATACACATGGATGTGTGGGGACCTTATAAAGTTGAAACTCACAATGGCATGAAGTTTTCTTACATTGGTTGATGATTTTACAAGATGGACTTGGGTGTTTCTTATGAGACTCAAGTCTGATGTAGTTTTCTTACTTAAAAACTTTATTGCCATGATCAAAACACAATTTGGGAGACAAATTAAGGTGTTTAAATCTGATAATGGAAGTGAGTTCTTTAATAATGCATGTAATGATTTGTTTCAAAAGTTTGGGATTGTTCATCAAAGCTCCTGTCCATATACTCCTCAACAGAATGGAGTAGTGGAAAGGAGACACAGACACATACTGGAGACTGCTCGAGCAATTAGATTTCAAGGGCATTTACCAGTCAGATACTGGGGACATTGTTTTGATGTTGCAGTTTACTTAATCAATAGAATCCCTTCGTCTGTGTTGGGATATAAAACACCATATGAACTGCTTTTGGGTAAGTCACCCTCACTGACACACTTGAAAGTTATGGGGTGTCTATGTTTTGCTACTAATCTAGCAGGACATGATAAGTTTGCACCTCGAGATGTGAGGTCAGTCTTTCTTGGATATGTTGTGCATTAGAAGGGTTACAGACTCTTGGATTTGGAGAACAGATATTCTTCATAAGCAGGGATGTAGTGTTTTATGAAGATATATTTCCATTCCAGAAAGCAGAAGATCCATCAATCCCTTTGTTCCTAGATACAACTCCAATGCCCAGAAAATATCTCAATGAAGAACCAGGTGTGGTGATGGTCAGTTCAGATGATGACCAACATCTTGCAACAACAAATGTATCAGGTACATTTGCTATAGCCCCTGATATCTCAGATACATAAGAGATTTCTCATGATGTAGAAGACAACAGTGTAGAAAGCCATGTTGAGGAATCTATTGTTCCACCTCTTGTTGAGGAACTTAGAAAATCAACAAGAGTGTCTAAACCTCCAATATGGCTTAAGGACTATGTTAGAAATGACAGGAAGAATTCTGCAAGTTGTTGTAGATATCCTATTTCATAGGTGCTTGGTTATGAAGCAATCTCCTCAAAGTATCAAAGTTATCTTGCACACTTCTCAGTTGAACTGGAACCTTCATCATATTCAGAGGCAGTGAAGGACAAACGATGGGTAGAAGCAATGCAGGCAGAAATTAAAGCATTGGAAGATAACAAGACTTGGGAGTTAGTATCCTTACCGCAAAGAAAGAAGGCAATAGGATGCAAATGGGTTTATAAGATTAAATACAAGGCATCATGAGAGATTGAAAGGTTCAAGGCTCGATTGGTGGCTAAGGGATATAATCAAAGAGAAGACCTAGATTATCAAGAAACTTTTTCACCTGTGGTGAAAGTGGTTACTGTTAGAAGTGTATTGTCTGTCGCAGCTTCAAGGCATGGTCCATTCATCAGATGGATGTTTATAATGCCTTTTTGCAGGGTGATTTGTGTGAAGAAGTGTACATGGAGATACCTTAAGGGTTCAATGGACCAAGGAAGGGATTCAAAGTTTGAAAACTGCTTAATTCTTTCTATGGACTTAAGCATGCATCAAGACAATGGAATCTCAAGTTGACATCAGCCTTAGTGGATTCTGGTTTTCAACAAAGTCATTTGGACTATTCTTTGTTTACCAAAAGGACAGCGGATCATATGGTGGTTGTTCTAGTTTATGTTGATGATCTACTGATTGCTGGTGATTGTCCTATACTAATACAACAGACCAAGGATGCCTTACAAGCCTCTTTCAAGATTAAGGACCTAGGAGTTCTTAAATACTTCCTAGGCATAGAGTTTGCACGAAATAGTGGTGGTATATTAATGCATCAACGCAAGTATGTCTTGGAACTCATTGCTGAATTGGGATTATCTGGATCCAAACCAGCTTCTTGTCCAATAGAGCCCAATCTAAGACTTACAACTTCTGAATTTGATGCTCATATAGGTTGATCTGAGGACACTCTATTACATGATCCAGGACCATATCAGAGACTCTTGGGAAAGCTTCTCTACTTGACTGTTACAAGGCCAGATATCTCCTTTGTTGTTCAAAGTCTGAGTTAGTTCATGCATAGCCCTAAATTTTCTCATATGGAAGCAGCACTCAAGATGGTTAGATATCTCAAAAACAGCCATGGGTTGGGTATTCTCTTGAGTTCTCACTGCTCAGAATTGTTATCTGCATTTTGTGATGCAGACTGGGCTGCTTGCCCCAACACAAGAAAGTCAGTTACAGGTTACTTCATCAAGCTGGGATCTTCCTTAATCTCCTGGAAGTCTAAGAAACAATCCATCATTTCTAGAAGCTCAGCTGAAGCTGAATATCGCAGCTTAGCTTCTACTGTTGCATAGATCATATGGATTCTTGGTCTACTCAAGGAGCTGGGAGTGCCTCATGACTCCCATGTGCCCATATACTGTGACAGCAAATCAGCCCTTGCTATTGCTGCTAATCCAGTCTTCCATGAGCGTACAAAGCACATTGACATTGATTGTCATTTCATCCGCGAGAAGATACAGCAACGGGTTTTCACAGCTTACTATTGTCCTACAGCAGAGCACGAAGCTGATATACTTACTAAAGGCCTTGGTCATCAACAACATTCATATTTGATGTCCAAGCTAGGACTTCTCAACATCTTTCCCAGTCCTAGCTTCATGGGGGTGTAAAGGATACAACTAACTCACCTAGAGTTAGTTAAATTGTAATTAGTTAACTTAACTATAGTTAGTCTTATTACTATAGTTAGCTTAGTACAGCTGTCAATGGTAGTTAGTTAGTTATAAGTGTAGTGTATCTTTTTCTTCATTTTAGTATATTCGACTGCATCAATCAGAGTATTCTCTCTTCTTCAACTTTCTCTCTCGTTTCTTTTCTGCTTGATCTTATTGCATGTTGATGATAGATTCTTCAAAATAGTCTTGTATATATTTTGAAGAGAGTGAGGTCTTATATGCTATTTAATTTCAGGCATGCTAAAAATTGATTATTTGGAGTAGGGCTGTTCATTTGGATCGGATATCCGAAATCCGAACCGATCCATTCAATTTCGGATTTCGGATTTCGGATTGGACCGGATTTCGGATTGTGTTTATAAAAATTTCGGATTTCGGATCGGATTCGGATTGGTATATTTTAATCCGATCCGATCCGAAATCCGAAATTATTAGGCAATGTATAAATACTACACTTTAATTTCGGATAGTCAGTACTTTCTTTACATCTTCCTCCAAGTTATTACCTTTACAATTGCTAGAGTTAGCTATATTGGCACCATAGTACTCTCATAATTGTATAAACATGAATTTTTCTTAATGCATTGCCTCTTTTACAAAGAAAATATACATATTAGTTTACAAAATTGAGGCATTTACGATCCGAAATCCGATCCGATCCAAACTTTAAAATCCGAATCCGATCCGATATAATTCGGATCGGATTCGGATTGCATTTTCTAGAATCCGAAATCCGAAATCCGAATCCGAAATGTGCTAAATCCGATCCAATCCGATCCGTGCACAGCCCTAATTTGGAGTCAGTAAACCTTTTGTTATCTCAGTGCTGCACAAGTTTACATATATTTACTTTTTACAATTGACTTCCCTTTCCACGCGTGTTAAATTGCTAAAAACTGATCTTTCTTAATAAGAA
Source organism: Nicotiana undulata (assembly GCA_005239495.1). Classification (NCBI taxonomy): domain Eukaryota; kingdom Viridiplantae; phylum Streptophyta; class Magnoliopsida; order Solanales; family Solanaceae; genus Nicotiana; species Nicotiana undulata. The sequence continues at coordinate 43,453 of ML279241.1, read as the reverse complement.
ATTAAACAACTAAAACAATTACATATATACTCGTCATTTGATGGGAGCATAGATGTACATAGGCCGGGTTGGTTCGGATTTTTCAATTACCAAACCAAACCAATTGTCTCGGATTTTTAAATCTATAAACCAAACCAAACCAACAAAAGTCGAGTTTTTCAATCACGATTTTTCTCGGGTTTTTTTCCGACAAAATCTTCATTACATAAAATTTATAATTTGTGTTCTAATATTTCTTAGGTTCTAGTAGGATAAACTATATAAGATATTACCCAACAAAATAATAACAAAATAATATAAGGTGAGTCATGATTATACTAAAATACTCAAAAAATTAAATCGCATAAGATAAATATTACTAATTAATAAGCCATAATAAAAATAAACTTAATCTAAAAGTATTAAGTCATGTTAAAATAAGTACGACTAAGTAGTACTAAGTATTGATTACATGACTAAATAATATTAAAAGTAAGTTATGCATTTCACTATCTAAGCCAATGCAAAACTAAAAATATAAATATCCAATACTATTGTCATTCCTAGTATTAAATTGAATTTTTTGTTAGCAACAGTATTGATTTGATTATGCTTTGGGCTTTATTGAGTTACAAACTTTTATGGGTTATAAAACATATTTGACCATTCAAAAGTTCTAAGTCCAAACTTGAAATAATACAATAAATTAAAAGAGAGAACTATTAAAGAGTTTTAAAAATATTCATAAATTACATTACAATAATTATTTTTATGTATAAAATATTGTTAAAACTTGTATACATGTAATGTCGGGTTGGTTTGGTTTTGGTTTGACTTTTTTTAGTTAAAATCAAACCAAACCAATTATGGTCGGGTTTTTTTTTTCCTAACACCAAACCATAGCCGGATTTTTTTTCTCGGATTATCGATTTGATGTGGTTTGTCAGTTTCACCCTTTTAGCTAGCAGAAAACATATTCAAAATTTAGACTCAGTCTGATCTATATGCTTTAGAACCTCGATTGACATTTAGTCTGGTTCGACATTTAGTTTATCAGTGTAGGATAAGTGTACGTAATATTTTAAGGAATCTCGAGTTTTGAAGAAATCCCTCATTAATTACCTTGATAGACAAATTACTTAGTAATGGATGAAATAGATACGTTCAAAAAGAGCAGAATAAATATATTTATTCTGATCTTAATTACATGAGACCTAGTTGTTGAATATCTAATCCCAGCTATATTTATTTTAATTTCTTCTATTCTTGATAACTTGCTTGGGGAGCTAATTCTGCTTGTTCTCTAAGACCATTACGTTGTACTTAGCTTCTGTTCAAATGATCTCTGATCACTATTTCAATCCAACTAATTACAACAGTCTTCAGTTTATGAATCAACTCTCTTTACTTCGGACTTACATTTTAGCACATTGAATCACTCTCAAACAATGTGGCTTACCAATTTATAAGCTCGTTTAAGTGCAAAAATTATAAACTTATATTACTGAGTATAAATATATTTATACCATCAATGTAGTTCACGCAATTTGCCTTATCTCGTTAAGACTTTAAGTTACTAATAATCTACTGGCAGTTATGTAAACTTTAGTTTACATTATCATTGTATAAAAGCTAAACTCAGAAATTAAAGCAAAATGAAAGAAAAGGACGTGAGAAAGTACACCTAGTAATAAATACATGCATGCATGAGGGTAAGAAAATATCCTTCATTTGGTTGTTGAAAGATCTCTAAAGGCCGAATACATAACGCTAACAGACACCTCAACTGTATATCAAAATGTGCCTATTGGAGACAAAATATGGCTGGTTTCTCCAAGATGGTGAAATTTTTCCTTAACAGTTTGACTTAACATAGGTTAGTTTTCCACCATTCGTATTGCGTGTTTCAAATGTTATACAACAACAAAAGAACAACAACACATCCGGTACAATCCCACATTTCAAATGTTATACAATTAACCCAAAATTCAGTAAAATTAAATGAAGAAAGTAGTATATGGATACAGGGCAATAGGACCACCATATTGAGGTGGAGCATAACTTTGTGCTTGTTTTGAGTGAAGTTGTACCCAGTTGATGTACTTCAGCGATTTAGACATAAAATATCAACCACCCCTCTAGATCTGGAAAAAGAATACGCAAATGATCTTTTGATCTAGATCAGTAGAAACAAATGATATATTCCTCAGCCAAAATGAACATACAGGCGAGTTTATTGACTCACTTGTCACATTGTACAACAGTCAAAAATGCTAACTGTCACATTGTTACAAGATTTGTGTAATAGTTTATCTTTTTGTTTCTCTGCTGTGATCGCATGCCTTTTCCTAGCTGCCTCCGCGAAAAAAATGCCTCAGTTTACTATTCGCTAACAGGCGTTAGCTTGTTTTTTCTTTGTTGCCTCAGCTGATAGTATGACATAACCAAAGTGGACACTACACATACTTCAGAATCCCGGTAAAACTGAGAAATCTACTATTCCCCTTGGCAGATCTGCTATTTTCTTCAGCAGAGCAAGCCGGTTTGTCCTGATCCGTTTGTCTTCCTGCAGGATACATACAGAACAATTAATATGAAGAATTAGGGAGGCACAGGTATGCACTATAGTTGTACCAGCACCGGAGAATCATGGGCAGATTATGCTTCAATTTGATTGATATATATACAGTATACAACAAACTACTCTCTTTTTTTAGATTGAGAGAGGAACTTACCACCATTACAAAGACCTCGTTGAAAAAATCCTCCAGCGGTTCTATAAGTTCCGACGATGCTTCAACAAAATCATCAATATCCATGTCTGTAAATGAACAGTTATACATGCATGCTTCAATTGCAAATATGTTGGTAAAAACTCAATCAACTAGCTAAACGTTGAATGTATTTACAATGTAATCAATCAGGATTACAGACAGCTATTTTTGTCTGAATATATTCGGAAATACTATTCATCTGGAGGAGAGGCAATACCTGGATGAGTTTTACTTCTTAGTGACAAGAACGTGCTCCACAAAGCTTTTTCTTCCTTTGTTTCAAAAGCTTGATCATCCACCTGAATTTACAATGAGAATATGTTTTACTTGATAAGAACAAACAACGCTAATAGTCAGCCAACTAAATCATTGATGTTGCAGACTTCTCACTATTTTACCAACTAATCACCAGTATGAATAGAAGAGTCGTGATTCTTGACTAAAAAGGGAGTCCAACGCTACACATCGTCAGATGACCATGGAGCTCGACAATATTAACAATTGTATTAACTAGTCAGCAGAGCAGATCCGAAACAAATTATTTATAGTTGTGACATACAGAAAAGCTTCTACTGTCCTACATAACACCTCAGTAAATGCCTTTTGTATAAGGAACACCTATAGGTGCAATTGACACATAGTTATTCCATAGAGGAAAATCAATGGAATGGCAACAGAGTATGTTCCAAAACTTGTATGATGGAGTATAAGAGCAATTAAACAAGGAAATTTGTTGAGCATAGAATAAGATTCACCTCCGCATCGACATTTGCATCCTTCCCACGAACAATTCTTGTTGGACGAGAATATGCTTCAACAACCTTAGGCAAAAGCTCTCCTTTGGACAAGGACTCCATCTACGTATGATGGCAATGAATATCAATTACAGTTTAAAACATCACATAGAATCAGAATAATACTTTTCTAACTCACCCATTGCTCCAATTAGAGCCAATTGTACAATTTATATTCAACACGAAACGACGACAAAGTACATGACAATTAACTGCAATGAAAAACTTTCCAGCACTTGGCCACATTTTACTAGTGGGATTCTACTGGGTGGTTGTTGTTGTTGTTGGCCACATTTTGAAGAATTAAAGCTCAGAGTTCCTCAGTTATATTTTATATTTCAATTACACGATATTCAAACACAGTTGAAGAGGTAACTTTGACTATGAGTACATAGCGGAAAATTTACGAAAAGAGGTTAAAAAGAACACATCCTCCCAATTTATGTGGCATTCTGATGCGTCTTTGTCCAAGGTCCTGGATATGAAACTACTCAAGATATCATCTTGCTTCCTTGTGTAGAAATCAATGATTTAACACAACATATTGAGATCCAAATTGCACATAGGCATAAATACTTTTAGATAAATTAAAGAATTGATAATTAAACAGGAGTAATTCAAAAATACACAAAACATTACTATCGTGATTAGATTTTCAGAATAATTAGTGACAGAATCCTAATGAACATGTTCTTTTTTTCAATAATCGGTACAACAGAACATGTTCAAAATTACAAACTTTGCCTTCAAAGTCCAAAGTCGAACTATGGTGCAATTGGGGAGTAGTACGAAAGAGTCAGCTCATATAAAATTAGAAAGCCTTAATTTGTTCGGATCGTGGAGGGTGGCCCAGGGGAGGGGTGTTTTGGAGGAGACAACAGTTGAACATCTAGTGCAGAAATATCATATTGCAGATGCATCATGGAAACATCAAACTCCTGAACGTTCAGATGTATCTCAAACGCGTCCAATTTTTCAAAAGGACACTCCCCTCAAGCAGTTATGTGGACTACATGGACTGAGAGCAATAAGGAGCTTTGAAGAGAGAGAAACTCACTAGTGCATTTACGAATGATCATATTACTTTTATATTTTAGATGTGCTAATGAAACTTCAACATGTATAACGGATTGAATGCAGAAGATAAGAACTCCTTGCACCACTTGGATATAGGATATTCTGGCTTCTGTTGATAAACGTAAATAGAAATTTTTCTCAAATTGCCAAATGGAATATAAGAAGTGCTGCCTCTTAAGACGCGAAAGAGTCCAAAAGTATCAGCAAAGCATAAAACAAATAAGTGAGTGCACAATAAAAGGAAAAGAAAGGTAGTTACCTTGTACACCGATTTAGTTGCCAAACAAGGTCGACTTGCACGCTCGGAAAGAACAGACCTTACGACCTCAGGGCTTATACCTTTGTCCATCTGTAATTGAAACGCAGAACATGCCAATAAGGAATGGTCTTCTTCACATGGATAAGTAATGGAAAAGGAAATGATCATACTCTTCTTCACATGGAAAATTGATAAAAAGGATCACTGAAGGATCAATATTATCCCACAATGTTCAAATACTGGACAAAAAGAAACCCACAACTAGTTCGTGAGCTAAGATGATAAACATCTGGAACCCTAGAGGCAAAGCTAAATCTCACTCCAGAGAAAACAAGGACATATTTAGAAGGACTACTAACTGTGGAAAGAAAAAGAAAAGAAAACTAGAAAAACAAATAACAACAGCAGAATAATAGGCGTGCATGAAAATGAAACATACCAGAAATTGTTCTAGTCTTCGTGTTACAAATTGTTGAACCTTAAATAGAAAAAAGAAAAAGATGGATCTTGTCAGATTGTGACTCCTTAATTTTTGAGAATAAGCAAAAGACCACATGCATCGTATAAAGGACGAAAGACTTCCACTTTATCATTAAAGTTTACCAGGATTAACTTAGTATTACTAGTATACAGCATATTTAATTTTCCAGCGTAGAGGACCAAAGAGGGCTAGTGAATTTTTCCTTTATTTCAACAGAACCAAGTAGGGCTACTACTGCAATTCTCCAAACTAACAAACGAATAGGGTGCAATCTTACCTCATTGATTGTCCTGACATCAACTTCAATGGGCTGTACTGCAGCAGCAAGGTCTAAAGCCTGCCTTAAGTCTATATTTCTGTTACTTTCAACCAAGAGTTGCACCTGCAATAAACAAACGCAAGCATTATTTTACAGTTCTTTAACTGAACAAAGCTTTTCAAAGATTAAGACATACAAGACCATATGAGATCCTTCGCAGGCCAAATGGATCATTACTTGAGCTTGGCTGACAGCCGGCAGCAAATAAGCCAACAAGGCTATCCAGCCTGCAGTAGAGATAGCACTATAAGAGAGATGAAATGAAAATTGGAAACTGCAGAGTCAAGAGAATGAAATTCAGGGAAAGACATTCATCATAGCATCACTAGGATATTGAGTGCATTGGAGTTAAAGCATGTAGAAGTACTGCAATATAAAAACAACCTTTGGATGCGATATCAGTGGTAGCTAATTTCTAAGAATACCAAATTTGAGGCGAGCCTTGACGACAAAATTAAGCCAAGGCTAATCAGGTTAGTAGACTACAGACTACCAATCAGAAGAAGATTGCAAGTACACTACACTTCTCGTTTTCGATGCATTTGCAAGTTTCTCCCTCAGGTTAATGCAAAACACGTGCAACATCTCAAATAAGAATCATTCTACACTGATCACAAGCAACTGGAAAATATTTGCAATAAAAAGGATGTCCCATATTTTGTTTAGAAAGCTAGAAGCAATTCATACACGCAGTGACATGAACCATATTCTTTCATAATCCTAATGACCATCTAGAAAACTTAAACTGAAAGATAATCAACATTAGTTATACCTGTCAGTAATTGCTAAAACGGCCCCAACTTCAGTTTTTGGGAGCATATCTCCAGAAAATCGGGGAAGTGAGATCTCAAACAATGCCTCTGCAATCTGTAAAGCACATGACAGTGAATCTTTTAATGTAGTAAACGAACATAAAAGTAACACCAATACAATGAAATAAATAACAAAAGTTCCTTTTTTTATAACCGAGAAATCCCGGAAGGCCAGGGGCACACTATTCGGAACTCGGTGGATAATGGTCCACTCTACTACCCTTCTCCACTTAAATATTAGGCTTTTGTCTCAGTAGAGTTCGAACCAGTGACGTGCGCCTAACCCAAACATCACGCGTTGCCCTCTTACCACAACTAGACCAAAGCCCAAAGCCCTTGGGGCTTTCACAAAAGTGTGATACATTTTTAAAATCAAAAGAAAGAATCAATGTAACACCAAAATAATGAAATAAATCACAAAAGTGCAAATCTACAATCTTCTTAATCAAAAGTGAGCGATCTGCAAATAGCAGGCAATTCTTTGAAATAGTGAACCTTTGCTTCAGCCAAGTATATCATTGGGACTTAATTATATGATATTGGTACTAAATAGTAACTAAGCAATCTATTTTAAAATCACTCAGCAATATTCTGCATCAAGCCTGTAACATGTGATTTGACAAAGCAAACCGCAATTTTCTCTGTAAAAACAATCCATATTGCATTGTCTTTGCCTCATGAAACTGACATCACTATGCTTTTACAGAAGTGCATACACATGAATGCAAACATATAAGCCGATGGAGAAAGACACATCTAGGTATTGCCCTTAATTTATTTTTTCCAGCCTGCAGATACCTGGTCCTCTTCTCTGTACTCTTTGTCCATATTAAAAGAAATTCTTCTCTTATTCAAAACAAGAGGATAGAACAATGAACCCTCTCAGCATATTTGCTACAAAATTCTTCTCTTTTGAAATAAACCTCTTCTGATGTTGATTATTGTTGCTAAAGCATGAATTAAACATTGATTTCATCGGAATTTGATCTTAGTGAAGGCTAAAATCCAAGAGAACCACTCCTGTTAAAAGAAACAAAGATCAGGCTAGCCTCATTTCCTCAGTGCTTTGGAAGATGCTTCTTTTGCAGTGGTGCTAATATAACGATAAAACCACAGACCAGACATAAGGTAATGTACATTTAGAATAAACACACACATGTATATGATCAATTAGTAAGTACAATTAGAAGATAATCAAAAACAAAAAAACTAGGATTAACCGACAACTGAAGTCTCAACTTGCCACAAAAGTATCCATAAAAAATGTGGTTCTAACTACCTCCTCTGAATAGCCATCTCTAAGTGCATAGTGGCGCCCCATTGTCCCTGAGAGAGAAGTAAACTCCGTAACAACTGCGGTTGCAAGATCTGCCATGGCTAATGAGGCTGCATCTTGGATGACTTTGAGTTTGTCTTCACTTATTCCAAGAGACGACCCGACTTCACTAACCAAATTCTGAACTCGTGACATTTTATCTAACATAGTTCCTAGCTTCTCCTGCATAGACACATTATCATTTTGCAAAAGACTATATCAGCAGAAATCAAGGGATAAGAACCAATATATTTGCTTGAATCACTAGCCAGATATACCATGTGAGACTATGGTCTCATAATAAAATTGTTTGAAGCACTAGTCAGATATACCATATGAGATTATAATTTCATATGTATATTCATTTAATAAGTGAGATTCATTAATTGCACCAAGAAAGTGCTGGTATGTCCATCAAAAAGACTAATTTAAGATTTGATATATTGTCTATCGGAAACAGTCTCTGCTGTCCCAATATAGAGATAAGGTCCGCGTACACACTACTATTTCCAAACCCACTTTTGGGAACTCACTAGGTTTGTTGTTGTTGTTGTAAGATTTGATATATTACAGACAATTGTATAAGACTTCCGTTTCACAAAATAAGAATTCAATACTAAACCTTGAAACTAAATTTAACAATAAATTAAAAAAAAGAGGCCAACAAAAGCTGCAATTATCAAAAAAAAAAAAAAAAAAAAGGAGAAATATTAGATGGAAATATAAGACTTACATGGAAAAGAATCCCTTTTAGTTGAGGACGAAATTCAGAAAATTTTCTACTTGTGTCCATCTCGTAGAAAAATTTTGCATCTTCAAATCGAGCTCTGCACAGATGCGTATGCCGTTCATATCTTTAAGCACAAACCAATTATCATAAAGAAAGCTGATACAGGATCAAAGTGAAATCACAAAAAGTGCAAGTATCTTATTTGAGCCTGCTTCGACTCTTGCATGTAGCACCTAGATGCAAAACTTTAGAATGTCCAGGGAAAGAGCCAAACTAAAGGATGGTAACCTCAGCACAGCCTCATTTCCTTTTCTGACTACCTTGTCATCAATTGATCCATTTGCAACCTGAAAGATCAAATCCATATCAAGTTACAGACTACAAATTAACATCTCACATTAAGCTAAGCATGCAACTGTTTTTCCCAGATACAAGATAGTGAGGATCTCACCGTGATGAAGTACGGCAACAGTTTCCCATTCTCATCTGTCATGGCGAAGTATCTTTGATGCTTCTGCATCACCTGCAATATGTGAAACACAGTTTTTTTAAGAAAAACTGACGCTCCAGAAATGCTCAAAAATAGCGATGTGCAATAGCAAGGAAAACGACAAACACAGAATGTCATTCTTAAACCAGCACCCTCAATGACCCTGCAGTCAAGACATGCTTGATGACAGTTACCAGCACCTCAATTTACTAGGTAAGGGATGATAACAGATATGCATGGAACCATGTAATTCTTCCCAGCACTGCAACCGGTAAGCAGTTATATATGAATTAAGCTATTGCTTTTTGGATATTCCGAATGAAAGAAAGAGAAGTAGGGAAATGTTATTATTTTGGTCAAAGAAAGGACTGTTGAGTGTTGACACATAGAGTGTTTAATCCTAAAGAAAAGCTCTTATGGTATTTCAGCCTACACTAGCAGAAATATTACATAATCTTCCCAGAAACTGTAGCATCTAAATTTCTGATCCTGAGAGAGAGAGGGGTTAAAAAGGGATTGTCCTTAAGTAGAATTCCGAAATGCTTATTCCCATCACCAGAGGCATTAGTATTTTCTGCTCAACCCTAATAAAATCACAAAATGACAAAAGGGACAAAAGAATTTAAAGTTCCAGAGAGTATTCGAGTTTACCATTATAAGAAGCTCCTTTGGAAGCTCTAAGAAGGAGTCATCAAATTTGCCAAGTACAGGTAGTGGTGCCTCAACAAGATTTACGACCTAAGCATCGAGGAAATGCTTAAATACTATTCTTCTGACAATTGAATAGGAAAAGTCTGAAACTTCATCTGTTACCTCATCAAGCAAATCATTTTTCATTACAATATGGCCATGTATACTTTTTGCCAAATCATTTGAGTGCTCCATAATTGTCTTCTTGCGTTGCTGATATTTGATAAAGGTTGAATATTTAGAAAAATCATCAACAAGCATAGGAAGTACAAATGGAAGTTTACACAAAACTTGAATTACCTTGACATCAACAAGAATCCCAGCATCCTGCATTACATTTGCATAGGTTTCTGCATCCAAAATCTGTAGTATTTTGTTGAGAGAATCCATCAGAGATTTTGCTTCCAACGGTAAAGGAAGTACTATAGTAATTCTCCTTAGAAAGTGAAGCTATGAATCTCAATAAAATATTTAAACTAGAGAAAAAAAAACTTGAATTGAATTGATTATTAACAACATATATAGGAGTCTTTTAGGCTATGAAAGACATGATAAGTAATTTAGTCTCTACATTGGTAAATATTTTTTCTTTTTTTTGAAAAGGTAACATATTTGTATTGAGTATAAAAGTGATTACACTAAATCAGTGTAACCATCCAATAATTACAATGAGAGTACCACTTGGGAGAACTACTCCAGCCAAGTTCACAATTGATCTAAAACATCAAAATTACATTCACTTTCCTCTAGATACTCCTGTTTACACCAAAAATAAAAAACATTAAACAGCTCATCTTCAACTTTTGTATTGAGCTATGGTTGTCTTCGAAGCATCTTTGGGTCCTTTCTTTCCATATTGTCCACCATATGCAAGCCGGGACAATCATCCATCTCTCCTTCTGACTGGACTGTACCCCATCTCTTTTCCAACTGTTTAGGACATCTTTGATTCTCCCTGGCATAACCCACCGGATTCCTCTCAGGTTGATGAATATCTTCCATAGTTGATCGGTAACTCTGCAGTGTAAAAAGAGATGGTTGACTGTCTCCTCCTGGGCTTCGCATAAATGACACCTGGAACCCAATTGATATCCTCTCTTGCAAAGGTTATCTTGTGTCAGGACCGCTTCCCTTGCTAATAGCCAAGTAAAACATGCCACTTTGTATGGAATTTTTACTTTCCATATCATCTTCCACGGCCAACATCCAATTTGATTATTTGATTGGTTGAATTCTTATAAGCAGATTTGACAGAAAACTTGCCATCTTTCCTCCCTTGCCAGAACACCCTGTCCTCATAGCTGGAAGTTCCTTTGAATTGTTCTAAGGTACTATTCTGTCAGCCTTTGAACTTCCCAGTCATTTAGGAGTCTTCTGAACGTTAGATTCCACCCTTGACCTGTCCACGGTTCTCCAACATGTGAGCCTTGTTGTTGGTTCAGATTGTATATGTCTGGAAATAGCTGCTTCAGAGTTCTCTCCCCAAGCCATTTGTCTTCCCAAAAAGAAATTTTCGTACCATTGCCCACTTTAAGGCTCGACCTATTGCTGAATTTTGGCCATAGATTCCTGATAGATCTCCACAGGCTAACCCCATAAGGGCTATTCACAGATTTGGTTGTCCAGCTGCCTTCCTTCCCATACCTTACCTCAATTAAATTTTTCCACAAAGAGTGTTCTGTTGTTGCAAACCTCCATAACCACCTCATCATCAAACCTTGGTTTTGAGTCTTCAGATTCCTAATCCCCATCCCTCCTTCCTTCTTGCTTGTTGTAAGGGCATCCCATCTGACTAGATGGATTTTGTTCTTCTCACTAGCACCTTGCCATAAGAAATTTCTTTTCAGGGCATCAAGTCTTTTTGCTACACTTGCAGGCATAGGAAATAGGGACATCATGTAAGTTGGCATTGCATCCAGTACACTGTTAACTAGTGTAAGTCTTCCTCCCAGGGACAAATACTGGCTCTTTCAACTGATTAATTTCTTTTCACACTTCTCCACTATATCATTCCAGATCCCTTTAGATTTGTTTTTTGCTCCAAGAGGCATCCCAAGGTAAACTGTTGGCAAGGTTCTTACTCTACCTCCCAGAATATTCACCAAGCTATGAATCTCCATTACTTCATTAACTGGATAGATGAAACTCTTATTCCAGTTAATGTGTAATCCAGAAATAGCTTCAAAAAAGATGAAAATCACTCTCAAAAGGAGAACCTGGTCTCTATCAGCATCACAAAACACCAGAGTATGCAGATGAGTAACCTCGAAAGACCCTGGGTCTCTATAATTTACCTTGAAAACCCTTGTTAAATGGACTTTGGCCTAACTCAACCTCAAAAGCTAGCTCAAGAGGTGAGGATTGCCCAAGTCCATATAAGGAGACCACCCACCCCCTTTGAGGTCGATATGGGACTCAACACCCCCTCTCACGCCCAGGACTGGACATCTGGAGCGTGGACAATTATGGGGGCCCAACATCGGAAAATCGGGATGGGCCCTGCTCTGATATCATGTTAAATGGACTTAGGGCCTAACTCAACCCCAAAAGCTAGCTCAAGAGGTGAGGATTGCCCAAATCCATATAAGGAGACCACCCACCCCATTTGAGGTCGATGTGGGACTCAACACCCATGATCCAGTTACTGGCTTTGGCAGATTTAAACAGGATGTTCAAGCCTTCCATTGCCAAAATAAATAGAAAAGGGGATATAGAATCCCCTTGCCTCAGACCTCGTTGTGAAGAGAAAAAACCAGTCGGAGAACCATTTATTAGAATTGAGAATTTAACAGTGCTGATGCAGAACTTGACCCACCTAATTCATCTCTCATCAAAGCCCATCTTTCTTAAGACTCCCAGCAAGAATTCCCAATTCAGATGATCATAAGTTTTTTCTATGTCTAGCTTACACAATATGCCAGGCTCCTTGCTCTTCATTCTAACATCAACACACTCGTTTGCAACAAGGATAGCATCTATGATTTGCCTGCCTTTGACAAAAACCATTTGTTGAGTGTCCACCAGCTTGCCAATGACTTTTTTTATTCTTTTTGCCATGATCTTTGCAATTATTTTGTAGAAGCTTCCTATCAGGCTAATGGGCCTGAAGTCTTTTAGTTCTTTAGCTTCTACCTTCTTTGGAATCAAAGCCACCAAGGTAGCATTGAAACTCCTTTCGAAGGTCCCATTTACATGGAAATTTTGGACAGCAGCAATCACATCTGAACCTATCACTTCCCAGCAATGAGTATAGAAGGCTATGGTATATCCATCTGGACCCGGAGCTTTGTCCCCTGCACATGCTTTTACACTCTCCCAAATTTCTTGAGGATCAAAAGGACTCAATAGCATCTGATTATCATCTGTGTTGATGGTGGGACAGTCCCTTAGGTTGCAATATGGTCGCCACTCCTCAGTCTATGTATATAGATTTTGGTAGTAAGCAACTATCTCTCTTTTGATATCTTCAGAATTCTCCACAATTTCTCTATTCACATGTAATTGATCAATGTTGTTGTATCTTTTGTTTGCATTGGCCGTTCTGTGAAAGAGCTTGGTGTTTCTGTCCCCTTCTTTCAACCGTACAGCTCTGGACCTTTGGCTCCAAGCTATCTCCTCCTTCCTAGCATTTTCCTCAAATTCTGCCAATAAGGTGTATTCTTTGTGTTTCTCTTCTTCATTCAGCATCCTCCTTTATTGGGTCTCCTCCAGTTCAGCTAATTGGCCAAGTATATCCAGTTTCTGCATCTTCAAACTGCCTTGTATTGATTTGCTCCACTCTTTGAGTTTCTCCTTAAGAGCTTTCAGTTTGAAAGCTAGAATGTGATCTGGTCTACCTTCACAGGAGAAGGATTCCCACCAACATTTGACTCTATCTTTAAAACCTTCCGTCAATAGCCACCAATTTTCGAATTTGAAGTAGGATTTAACTGGTTCCCAGTTTCCACTTTGCAGCAACAGAGGAGAATGATCTGATGTAACCCTGTAAAGTATAGATTGTTTGATCCTCCTAAACCCTATATCACATTCCTCAGATACCAGGAACATATCCAATCTAGCAGCACAGTTGTGATCAACCCCCTTCTTTCAAGTGAAACTGCCTCCCATCAATTGCAAGTCTACTAGCCCCATATCATTGATGAATTCAGAGAAGTCTGCCATTGATCTGGTGAATCTGTTGCAATTCTTCTTTTCAAACGGGTACCTAACAGTATTGAAATCCCCACACACTACCCAAGGCCCAGTGAATAAACCCCTCGCAGCACCAACCTCCCACCATACTTCTTCCCTTTCCCTTCTATCGTTCGGGGCTTTCCCACTGAATTTAATTGTAACGGAATACATCCCCACACTACTAATTTCCCATTCCCATACCCTACTATCCCACATAATTAGAATACCCCCTCTCGTACCACTTGCTTCTAGCTGAGCAAATTTCACCAACCTATTCGCCCACAGGTCTCTAACGATGTCTCTAATTTACCCTTCTACCTTGGTCTCTTGAAGACAGTAAACTTCTGCCTTCCAGCTGCTCATCATGTTTTTAATCAACTCCCTCTTCCTATATCTATTTAGACCCCTAACATTCCAGGAAACTACTTTAATCATCATTTATTATCTATAGCCATATACCCCCCCCCCGCCCCGCTCTTTGTGCAACTACTTTTGAATTTGCTCCCGATGTCTAAGTTTCTTACTTCTTTACTTTCTTTCTTCTTTGGAGTGACTACTTCCATTACTGCCGATGTATATTCCATTGTACTACGCCTCTTGCCATCTATTTTCATGAATAAGTGAAAAGCTTCCTTCTCACACCCTTAGAATTCCATCCCAAATTCCTTGGCTCATTCTGATAATGTTNGCTCCTTGTGCCATTACTTTTGAATTTGCTCCCGATGTCTAAGTTTCTTACTTCTTTACTTTCTTTCTTCTTTGGAGTGACTGCTTCCATTACTGCCGATGTATATTCCATTGTACTACGCCTCTTGCCATCTATTTTCATGAATAACTGAAAAGCTTCCTTCTCACACCCTTTGAATTCCATCCCAAATTCCTTGCTCATTCTAATAATATTCTGGTGCACCCAAATACTCTCTACCAAATTAAACCCTTTTGAATTCCATCCCATATTTTTTCTTGATGGTAACACAAATTATTAACAATGAAAAAATTCTGCTCCGGCTTACCGATGACATGACCCTCGATAGAAAGGTGCGGAGGTCGTAAATTAGGGTGGTGGGTTGATAGATAGTGTAGAGTTTGCCTTGTCTTACTAGCAGTAGTTGTACTAGTCGAGTACCTTCTTATTCCTAGTCCCTTGATTATATACGGTATGCCAGTATTAGCAGTGAGATTGACACTATTCTTGTTGTTTCATTTCCTTGGATCTTTGCCATTATTCGTTGTATTATTTGCCTACATTGTCTTATTACATTGTTGTTGCTTTTACGTTCTTGAGTCGAGGATCTTACGGAAACAGCCTCTCTATCGTCATAGGTAGGGGTAAGGTCCACACCACCCTCCCCAGACCCTACTTGTGGGATTTTCTACTGGGTTGTTGTTGTTGTAGTAGTCTTGGGCTTAACCTCAAAAAATAATTCATGAGATGAGGATCATCCAAGACCATCTAGGGATATAACATCACATTCCCTCAATCAATCTTGGACATTTCACCTGTCTTGTGCTCCCATGTACGTCCACGACTGGACATCTAGTGCGGGGACAACATAACATGGGAGCCCAATGTTGGGTAAACCGAGAATAGGGATGGATTTGGCCCTAATACCATGTGAGAAAATCTAAACATCCAACCCAAAACCTTAAGGCAACAAATGGCATAATCCAAAACCATTAAACCCCATTGGGAACTCTTATATAACCGATGAGGGACAAGTATAGAATTCCCTACCCCCTCTCGCACATGCAACTTTGTACAAGGATTTACACATGGATTAGAGACTTAACATATTGTTTCTTTACTTCATCCTTTTTTAAAGGAGATAGAAGAGCTTGCCGGATGTATAGATAGACAGAGAAAGTTAGAGAGTATCAAATTACAACTGAGTGGACCACTACCCTCGATGTCAAGTTGTCAACCATGTTAAAAAGCATATCTTTTTTGGAACCCCAGGGATCCCACTGACGGGTGAGAAGCCAGACTCCTCACTAATAAAAAGCTTACGATAATCCGCCTTAACTATGAATAGTCCACGCTCCCGTACTCACGTACTTGTCCTCGCTAACCTGTATTATACTATGTTTTATAGAACATTTCAACCAGCCTTCAGAATTTTACGACCTCCGAAATGGAAGTGTGACATTTTTCACTATCACCTCCTCCAACAAGCATGCCTCTCAATCTCAAATTTTCATAGCCACTTTCCTAATAGGGCCTTATCATAGACTTTAAGATCTTTCACCTCAAGGCCTCGCCATCTCTTTAAGGGGTAACCGCCTTTCAACATACCAAAAGAGGCTTTCTTGCTCCATCTGCTATGAAAATATTCTTTAGGAGTATTTCCAATTTACTTAAAAAGCTGGCCTATACACGATATTCAAACACTAACGACAGTCTAAAATAGTCAAATATTATGGAAGAAACAGAAAAGAGTCGTGACACCGAACCGACCACCAGAAGAGACGAGACCAGTAAAATTATGAAAAGAACAAAAAACTCTGTCTAGGCAAGCGGTGTAAGGTTGACTGCCAAAGGCAAAAGTTACTTATGCCTTTAACAAAACTTAATGGTTCTAACCTTCTCAAGAAAAAACACAAGATCGTAATGGTTCTAACACCACATGAAAAATAGAGAGAAAAAAAAAGAGCAATTGTATTAAATTGGATATCAACAATGTACAAGAAGGATTCCTTTTCTAATTAGTTATATAACTTCCTAATGTTCAAGACATAATATCCTATGATATCTTATAGAATACAACGGAATTTTGTATAATAGTCGCAGAATCAAATTCAATGACTCTAGACATTTTGCACATATAACAACATTAATTCCCTTGATATTCAATCGTAATGAGAGAGAACACATGGCAGATGCAACAAAAGGAAAAAAATATGGTGAGAAAGGCGGCAGCGAAATGTCTACAATTTTGTTCACAGACCTTAACTGTAGCTGATGGAGTATTGCGTAGACCATGAGATACATTTCCACTGTAGGAAAATAAACAAATAAAGTAGTAAGAGACAAACCAAAAGCCATAAACCAATAAAAAACTAAAAATGAACTTTGACCACATAAAATCAGGAATGCTACTGATAAATGCACAAAAATATACGCAGTCCAAGTTTTTCTTTAAAAAAAATGTGCCCCCAGTGTGTATTTTGAAATTACCAAGGGCTGTGGCACAAATTCAAGATTTTGAATTTCATCAACAAATCTGGTGAACTCCAACAGGATGCATTCTAATTTGGAAAATGAAAATCAAAGCTAAAACAACTGCAGCCTGCTGAGAATGTAAACTTATGGTAATTGTAAAATAAGGAAATACTGGATATATCTACACTGGAAGTTCCACAGGAAGAAAGAAAAAGACAATCAAGTGTATCACAAAGTCAACTTCAAAAAAGACTTTACTGCAAGTGCGGTGCACTGCCCTAAAATAGTCGGATATAGAAAGAAAGCTGAGATCACTCACTAGTTTCTTCTACTAAACTTTCATTTTCCCTTCAAATAACCACATCCAACAGAGCTTTTTTCATTCTACTTAACATTTTACTGAAGTCCCTTGACACAAATTCTCGTGACTTTCTTCACAGAGGACATCAAACAGAGAAATTAGCTTCCTCCCCCCCCCCCCCCCCCCCCCCCCCAACCCACCCTTTTGTGATAGGTGGGTGTAATAGGAGGAGATAAATCAATGCCAATATAATTTAGGAGTTGACAAATTACTGAAACCTCAACCCTCCTGTTAGGCACATTTGGAATAAAGTAGTAATGGATATTCTTTTGAACAAAAAAAAAGTGCAAGCAGGTGCTCAAACTTGCCTTACAACTCCAGCATACATAAATGGAAGAACTACATCTCCATGAAGGGCCAAAATCCAACGGATGGGTCGGCTGAATGCAACCTACATAACAATATCTCAATGCACGTTATATTCATATAGAATTTATACATTCTTTTATAGTTATAGATTTTAACACGTTAGGAGCTGTGAAGAAAGAATTCAAGATAAATTTATGAATACATTTTGAAGAAAATGCCAATTAAAGCAAAAATAGCACCAACAACAACAACAAACCCAATATGTTCCCACCAGGTGGGGTCTGGGTAGACTAGTATGTACGTAGACCTTACCCCTACCTAAAAGGTAAAGGTTGTTTCCAATAGACCCTCGGCTCAGAAAGGGTAATAAGAAGAAGTGGATAGCAAGAAAGGGAGAAAGAGGGAAGAGAAAAGAAAAAGGGAGAGATAAAGGATAAGTATTACCAAATACTAGCAACAAGGAATACAATACATTAGGCGAACAAAACCACATAACGTAGTAAAAATCTAAGAATATGAAGGGACATGTGTGTTACTAAGACTATCGATGAGCAACTAAAAACTACCCACTAACCTTCTACCTTAATCCTCGACCTCCACACCCTCCTATCAAAGGTGATGTCCTCATTAAGCTGAAGCAGCGTCATGTCCTGTCTAATCACCTCTCCCTAGTACTTCTTAGGCCTACCTCGACCTCTTCTCAAACTCGCCATGGCCAACCTCTCACACCTCCTAACAGGGGCATCAATGCTTCTTCTCTTAACATGTCCGAACCATCTCAGCCTCGACTCCCACATCTTGTCCTCCACGGAGGCTACTCCCACTGTCTCGGATAACTTCATTCTTAATCTTATCTCTCCTAGTACACCCACATATCCATCTCAACATCCTCATCTCTGCTACTTTCATCTTCTGCACGTGGGAGTTCTTGACTGGCCAACACTCAGAAAATGAAAAAGATTTGCTCCCGTGGACATAACCCAAGTTGATTACTTTGTCGCAATACTAAGAAGGATAAGAGATAAAGTTGAAAGGACGCCATATAATATATCACTAAATATTTAGGGTTGACTGTACTTTCCTTTCTTTTACTAATTTCAGGAGGATAATTAGGACTACGAATAATTCAAGGGTGTAACCAATAATCCGTGCCAAGTTTAGGGGGGTTTAAGGTATTTTGCCTTTTGTTATGGGAAAGAGAGAAAAAGAGAGGAAGAACGGGAAGCATTCCAAATGACAACCACGAAAAGCATAAGTTATGTAGATTTTTCCAGAATCACATGTTACTATTGCCATATTTCAATGCCATTAAGACATATAAATTAGTCTTTTTTCCTAACATTAAAAAAAATCGTGGATAAATAGATTATGACAAACTTCTATCTTCAATTCAAAAAGAAGAAAGGATATGAAAAATCAGAAAAGAAACATGATTGGATCTCTATCTACTAGAACACACATACGTGCTGAAAATTGGAGAAAGTTCCTATAAAGGGAAAGGATAACGAAGAAAACACACTCCCCCACACTCCCCAAAGAAATGGAACAGAATATCTAATTAGCTTAGTTAGGTGTGGTATGGCATATCAGGATAAACCAAAACGTCTGAAAATTTGAAGATTGATTTTTTTTTTCAGCAACATATGCTATGACAGAGCAAGTATTCAAGCGATGTAAAGAGATAGGTCTTCTTCATGAATAATGCCAGCACCCGACTGGAGGATTTCTTTTATCTGGTGTATTCTTATTTGGGCTGAGCAGAATTACTCCTCTTCCGTATATCCTGCTTCTCTATCAAAAAAAAATTCTTATGAAGGAAAACAAAGGCTTCTTTTCCTTTTGACAACAATAGGGACAAGATAGCTGCTAAATGCATTTGAAACTAACTTTCTGGTGAAACCTCAATTTCTCATAGTAACAGTCAAAGTGTTTCTGGCATTAAAGTTTAGTTCCAACCCAAATTTACATCCTAATACCTACTTGCCATCTTTTTCCCTTGCCACCCTGTAAGCTTGATAGGAAGGTTAACAAGAAGACAAATTATTCTGGCTATAGAAACCGGTTTGTCGCATAATATTCCTTTTTTAAGGATCAAAAAAGGCAATAGAACACTTTATAAACCAACTGAAAAAGAAAAACACAAATATGGCCACGACTCACGCATATTGCGAAGAGAAAGGGTTAGTCAAAGTGATAGTACATACATCAGAGTTCCAACGCATAGACTTGGGGAATGATATGCTGGAGATTATGACAGGTAGCTCTTCAGACAAAACCTGTCGATAGAGACTCAAACAATGAGATCTAAGAAAAACTAAAGAATTAAAAATAAAAATTAAAACATACTTGTCATATATAAATTTATACAGAGCAACAGAAGAACTACACGTAGCAACTTTTAACAGAATGTTCAGGGACACAATAAGCATATGCAAAAGGCTATAATTTCCACCAGAACGGCTTAAGGTTTTATGTACTATTGGTGAGGATGGCATAAAAACGGAACTGCAAAAATTAACTTGAACTAGTACCAAAAAGAAAAGGTTAAATCTTTCAGGTGTCAGTTAAAGATAAAAATGAAAAGGGAGAAGGTCCAGATTTGCTCTTCCACTATGCGAAATGGTCTAACTTTACCCTCCGTTAATAGTTGCGGTAAATCATGCCCTCGCATTATAAATTGGCACATATTTACCCTTATTTGCCAACTCAGCATTCAGAATCATTAAAAGTATATTTAAAATTATAAAAAGAAAATGAAATAAGATTGGGTCCTTGGACGAAAGCCAGCCCAAGTTGAACAAATAGCTCTTTGTCAAGATTTACTACCAAATTCTCCAATTACAGTGGTCATTTCTCTTATCTTTCTTCATAGAAGCTGTCCAGGAACTTGAAAACCAGTGACCAGCCAACTGCCACAATGTGCTGCTACACATCTCTTATAGGTGGTTCCATTGGTAGACCCAGGTACATCGTTAAGACTGATCCACCCTTACAATTAAGTAATGAGCAAAAGCTGCCCAATGTTCTCTACCTCTCCCTCTAGAATAATCGCATTGAACTCTAGATCAGAAACTACCCGAAACCATAGAGCATTATGTGCTTGAAATGTAGTAGTTGAGACACCTCTGTGTCATAAAACACTAATGTATGATGAACAAGCATATGATGAGATATCTATACACTTCCTACCCACCAGTTATTTCTTGAGGGAACATAGTGTTGCAGCCTCTTATTCCAGCTATTTCAAAATGGTATTTCTCCAAGTCCTATGACCTAGCGTGACTGCAAATCACTTGAAGCCTCAGCATAAACTATAATAATAGTTAACTTCTTTAGGAAGGTGAGCTTCATCCTCGGACAACTCAAAGTGAAAGAAGAATTTTGAGTAACAGAATATCTTTGGTTGCATGCAGGATGCTTATGCAAAAGGGTTAAAAAGCAGGATTGACACACAAACAAACAGAGAAAGCTTCAGAAGAAAAGAAGCCACACCATTTTGATCGAGCTTGATGCCAATCATAACATTAATAAAAGTGCTACTCTAAATAACTCTTCTGGGTGTATATGTGCGACAGAAATATTTTGCAGTCAATTCACTTACATGGATTTAAACAAAGGTAATGTACCCATTTCCATTATCCTGTTCCGTTATCAAATACAGCCAAACATCACAAGGAATCTCAATGGTTAACTTTGTAATTGGTCGCAATAGCCTTGGTCACACACCCTACTAAGGTTAGCTAGTTGCTGAAAAGGGAAATTTTACTTTCTGATGAAAACATACACAAAAAACTTATTTTCTCAGTGTACCTCGAACGCAAGGCGTGCTCGCTCCACCAAACGAACATACACATATTCTGTTTTCCCTGCAATCAGAGATAAACATTTGAAAACACAAACATTGTTAGCACAAACGGTGTCACACTAACAAGCAACATGCAAACTATTGACACAAAAACACTAGTATATTAGCAATGCAACAACAATCTTGTAAATTAACAAGCTCTGCATAAGTTGATTCTGGCTATGTATAGTTTCCACATGAGTGGCATATTTTAAAGGCCTTATCGGAATCATTAATACGCTTTAGATCTATGCAAAATTGGGGAGAAAAAAGAAGACAAAAAAAGGTGTTGCCTCTTTCTCAGAATTGTTGTCATTTTCACCTCCCAAGTCAAAGGAGCAATATTTGACCAAAATAATGTAATATATCCTCATTCTGAAATGGAAAAAAGTTGCAACTATTAGTAGTTTTCATGTATTTCAAATTTTATTTTTATAAGTGAATGACTCTTTTACCGATATAAGATCGAAAAATCCATCAAATTAGCCTCGAGGTCAACTGGAGATGCATCTCCTATCAATTTTTCTGGTCAATGATGATAATTCCAAACTTCAAGTCATAGACATCGGCAGAAAAGGAAAAAAAATTCAGGCAAAATAATCTAGAAAAGCATTACCACCAATCAAAATGGCGGATTTTGGTTAACACACTTCGGCACTAAGATCAAGCCGACACAAGTCATAGAATATGAGTGAATACATTACAAGACCCAATATTTGCTTTTAGTGTTGACAACCTTCAAATAACAGATCCTTTTGTCAGACATTTTAGCATATATCTGCTAAGACATTGAAAAGGTAACATAGGTTTTCGAAGGTACAAGATCCTTTGCGGGACACTGAAACTTTGAAATAAAAAGATAAAATGCAATAGAAAAATTCAGAGAAAATTATCAGATTTTTTAGTAAGTAATTTTCAGGCTGGCAGAGATAACGAATAGCAGATCAGATGTCACAAAACAGATATAAGTAGTTTTCCACATTTAAGCGTAAGTATTTCCTATGAATAGCATATGATAGACTAAATGAACACCAGAATTCACATGAACAAACACTGACATAGAAAGAATGTTCATCTGATGTAACGTACCTTCAGCTCGTCTATACATGGAGTCTAAAGGGGCATTATTTCTGCGACAAAAACCTTCAGCAGCCTGAAAGTTGTATGAGTTGATAATATCGAATATGAATTAGCAAACACAAACTGATCTTTCATTCATCGAAATAAGAAACTTGATTAAAGCTCTGTTCAAAATTTAAATCAAAGTCTAAAAACAAGCAACTTATGCCAATATATTTCTTAAGGCACATTGTAATACCGAATAAACCAAATAAAAGAATAAACAAAATTCAACTCACTCCACCTTGGTAGGATTTCCTTCCTTGTCAAAAGCTTTTGAAACGGGAGGTCCACGAACCTCAACCTCATTTTCCACTTGCTTAGTAAATAGCTCCTCAACGCTAACCTGCAAATGATCTTTATCAGCATCTATAAAGTGAAGAGAAGCCAATGAATAGCGAGAATTTGGAGAAATTAAGTTAATGTGTGGAAAAGAAAAATGCTCCAAGGTCAGCACAAAGCCTATGGGGCCACTTGAAAAGACCCAGAAGTGCTATAAACATTGTAATTAATTTTATTAACCCGATTCATTTAGCAAGAAATTAGTCAAGGCACTGTTGGAAATGGACAGTTAGGTTCATTACATACCTTGCATCAACTATACCAAAAAATACAACATCTTGGTCACTATTGATTATCAAATTACCACGACTCCATAATTAACCCAGTGAATCATCACAAAATGGATTAACTAGGAGACAGTAAGAGCATAGACCAGCAATATGTTCAAAACATACACAAGGCACAGAGCAAGGAAAGCAATGCTGAGTCAACTCCAAGTTGGACTAAATGAACGTCGCAAATACCGGCCACATCGGCAACGTCTTCCAACTATGGAAGGTGCAGGAAGCCCTCTAAGAAGGGAAAATTGAAATGGTGATGAGGAGAAAAAGATAAAGAGGATGACATGATGACGATGATAAGGATGTAACTGTGTGGACCCCAGGAATCACACTGTTGGATGAGATGGAATACATAGATATGAAGGAAGTTCGAGATGATGCTCACGTACAGATAGAAACTAAGGGAGGAAAGAGTGAAAGTCCAACTCATCAGCTTTCACGGATTTTCCTATATCCGGACATTCTATTTTTTAAAAAGGAACTTGGGTTTGTACTTTCTGGAACTCGTCTTACTCTTTAAAAGACATTAGATGTTCCATAAAAACAGATACTGAAGAAACTGGCTTTGTACTATTTTAAGAACTCTTGTAGCGTATACAAGATTTCATATTGGCAAAGGTTTCAACAAGAAGTTGCATGTATTGGAGCTTGGTTCAATCTTTTCCTTTTTTAAGTTACATGGATCTGAGAACAATCAAAAAAGGTTTATTGAGACTAGAAAAAATGTTCAAAGATACTGCACTCCTTTTCCTACCACCTCCTTTCTCGTAGACATTTCGTACAGCTTTTCAAAGCAAACCAGAATAACAGAATATGTAAAGGGGACCAACCATAATGAGACAAATCCTACCACTAATCTCCGCGGGGTGCCATGCGTTTGTACTTCCCCGTGAGGCAACCTTTGTTTGTCCAGTAACTGAACAATCAGATCCTTGAGCTGCAATGATCAGCACAAAAAAACAGATTTAACAAAAGCAGTAATACGACCAACTAAGCCGAATTGCTTGAGAACTCACACCGGATGACATCAAAACAAATTAAGGCAAGAGAAAATGCAGCCCTGGTTTCTCATTTCCCACTTCCCTTACCATATTTACAATATAAACTTCAGGAATAGAGATTTGCAAGTAGTAAAAGCGAAAATCACATGAAAAAGAAGATATATACTTGCTTGCATGCACTCGATACATCATTTGGAGGCAACTCCTCAGTCCCAATTTCAAGAACAAGCAACCGCGGCTCCGTAGGCACCTGTATGACCGGAAAAGGGTGTGCAAGAAAATTTACATATTTTTTAGAAACATGTAAAGGTTAAAAAGAGAATGTGAAAGAAAATCTGGCAAGTTAAGAAAGTCAATGTTCCATAAATATATTCTGGATCAGATCAAGAGACCATAAAAAATATGCACACAAGTATTCAGTCCCAACCCAGGTAAATTAAGAGAAAGTGGAGAAGATTATCCTATTAAGCAAAGAACCAAATGGGAAAAAGAAGGAAAGGGAAAGCCTAAATAGACCCAATAGAAAAGGATGACCAGTATAGTTCCTTAAGAATTAACGGAAGAATATAGCAATAAAAGAAAGGGGATGACGCTACAACTCTTTTGGAAAATACACAGCAATTTATGGGCCCAACTGATTTACGCTTCGAAACTAGGTAGGGACAAGATGAGACGGGTCAAAAAAACAAGAGAACCGAAAAGAAGACAATGCAAGGAAATATCAGCTTCTTTGCATTGTTTGGTTTGCTAGAAACATCAGAAAGGAAAGAGATTTTTTATTTATTTTCTTATTGAACTAAGATTGTGGGGCGAAACAAAGGGCTTTCTCTATTATATAAACCAAGCAAGAGAAAGCAAATTTTTAACATATCCTTGCTTTCTCTAGTTTCCAAGCGAAGCCTAAAGCCGAAAAACATACCTTTCCTGCTGCCTCCTCGAAGACTTCTCTTTGAAGAGGAATATGATCGCACTGAGAAACAACACCCAGTGGATGGTCAAGAGACTCCCTTGTCTTCAACCAAAGCTGTGCGCATTGACGGGCTAAACTGCACGGGGGAAACAAAAATCAGGCAAAAAAAAGTGTCATTTGAAAACTTCCAATCTTTTTAGAGTAAAGTAATTTGGCACTGTAGTTCTGATCTCTTTGTAACAAAGATTTACTCCCTCCATTTCTTTTTACATGGCGGTGTTTGACTGGACACGGAGTTTAAGAAAGAAATAAAGACATTTGACACACACCAAAAGTACCCCTAGAACTTGTGGTCTTAAACATGTGACAGTGACATTTATGTGGTTATAAGAACATGTAATTAAATGTAGAAAAGGAAGTTTAAAAGTTTCCAGACATCAAAAGATGTCCTTAGAACAGACTAAAAAAGTGCCATAAAAAAATGGAACATAGGGAATATATATTAAGCACGATACTAGAAATTGGAACTTGCGTGAGCAAATTTTTAGATGTGACCGAAAAGGTTAGCTGCTCAATCATCATGCCAAACCTTAAGAAAAACCTACAAACTCTACGACAAGATCAGTAATTAAAAGAAGTGATAAAAATGTCTACCTACGCATACGCCCAAAATAACGAGCACGTTCTGTCACCCCAACAAAGCCTCTCGAGTCTAAAACATTGAAAGCATGAGAAGTCTTCAAAAGCTGATCATACCTAGCACAGTGTAGGGAATAATGTTATTCAATGTAGAAGTTAACACATGAAGAAAAACACGATTTCTTCTTCTCTCTATTCCGTGAAAAACAATAAAATTATTAAGATATAAGTACATACGCAGGTATTGCAAGGCCTAAATCAAGCAAACGGCGAGCTTCTGCTTCAAAGAGATCAAAATGTTTTTGTATATGGTCAACACTAGCATGCTCCAGATAATACGCACTCATTTCCTTCCTGAAACAGAAGCACCAATTGGAATCTCTTTTCTGAAAATGACAGATTTATCAAGCACACATACTCCAAATTTTATTATCACATAGTAAACCACATAAAAAAAACTTGAGATACAGATAATTAAGAGTTTTTCCAAATTAAATCGGAAACAACGAAATCTTGGCAAAAAGTCTAGACATTGCCTCAATCATATGCTATGGTTAGAGCATTTATTTGAACTTACATTCGTCCCAAATGAATCACCATGCTCGACTTTGCAAGGTTACTGTTGAAGATATAATTAAGCAAATAAAAGAGTGTTCTCTCTAAGAGCTTAAGCTTTTAGATGAGATAGTCCCACTCCAATATGGTATCTGTTGAGTTGTCCCACATCGGAGGATTTGAGGTCCTTGGTCTCCTTATATGGTCTTGGGCAATCCTCACCTCATAAGCTAGCTTTTGCGGTTGAATTAGGCCAAGGTCCATTTATTAGTATCTGAACTTGCAGATGTCTTAAGTTCAATTCAAACACTAATGGACTAAACAGAAAAGGTAAATATTTCATTTGAAACAAAGGAAACAGTTTTAAATGCTTTTCCGGTAGACTACTATGAAATACTAATCTAGATAATAGTCTAATACAAATCAGTTTGAAAAATTCATGACCAGTCCGCAATTTCAAAAAACAAATATAAAAAAAAAATCATGCTCTAGTGCTAGTGTCTATATCTGACATGTTGGTACACTTAGGTTGCCAGTAAATATGCCTAGTCTAATTTACATTCCTCCTCTGTAACTAGTGCTTTTTTTCAGAAATCATAAATGCAAGGTTCCTTTACTTATACAGTTAGAACTTGGGATTTAAAAGCAACATTTATGCTCAACAAAAAGAAAATGAAGTAGATATTCTTCAAATATTGAAGATAGTTAGAGCCTAAAAAAGACCAGATAACAACTGTTCTGAAAGGGCAAAAGAAAATTAATGAGAAGCGACGTGATCTATCTAATAGTAAGGCAGTCAATAAGAAGTAAAAAGAAAACGTTCTAGCTGGATTAGTTTATTTACTCATTTTCCAGAAATAGCTCTCCATATGTAATGCCATCTGCATACTGAATCTTTTTAAAATGATCAACACCCTGCAGACAAGTAATAATGGTCATAACAAGCAAAATATTGGAGAACCAGAAGAGAAATGCTTAGGTAGTTTATGCACTTCATTTTCTAAGATACAGGCAGTGAGGACCTCCTACATGAAGGTTTTTCTGCTAGCTAGGAGACATAGTAAATGTAGCTATCATGCTGGAGGCTGTGGTGCAAAAACAGATAAGAGGATGCGGAATGTATACAATGAGCCTCATCATATGTTTGAAGAAGAAAAAAGAAAAAAAGAAACCATAAGAGGAGAAAGAACAAGCCTGAAAGTGATCTCAACAAGCAAAATTAACCTGAAGTGACATAAGGATACGTTCAAGCCCGTAAGTGATTTCAACTGATACTGGCATCAACTGAATACTTCCCGCCTGGAAAATTAAAAGTAAAATAACTATATGCGCTCAAAAATAGAAAAAGGACAGAATAGAAAAGCAGAAGAACAGGTTCTTATAAGTCATTAGTAGCCAAAAGCAAATGAAGAATTTTAGACTTGTTCTTCAGAAAAAAAAAGGATTATAAAACTGCAGTATACTTTTTGTCAGAAGAGAGAGAATAACCTGCTGGAAGTAGGTGAATTGTGTGATTTCCATCCCATCCATCCAAACCTCCCAGCCCAATCCCCAGGCACCAAGCACCTACTAGTAGTTCAAGTCAACAGAACATTCAACAATACAGCTTTGATTCATGTAGCAAAAGACATCATTAATGCAATCCAAACAAAAAGTTGGAAATTTGACTGAACAGAGAAATAAGTACAAAGAAATGAATTACAAAGGAGGTGTACTTTTAATGGAACACTACATGTGCATATATAGGAAAGTGATCAAGAGAAAGAATAATCTTACAGGGCTCTCCCAGTTGTCCTCAACAAAGCGAATATCATGTGCATTGACATCAATACCTGTCAACCCAACAAAGTAAAATCCCAAGCCAAAACGGTTGCTAGAGATACTATAAAATATACATGCACACACACAACCGTGAAGCTCGCAGGCATAGAGTGTATCCCTATTTGGTTACGTATGGTCGAATCTAAGCATAAAGTCACACAATTCTTGATTATATAAGAATAAGAACACGAAAAAGAGAAAAAGACTAATCCATTTATTCAACTAACATAGAACATTAAAATCTTCTCAACTGATTTTCAGAAGAATCCCATTTACCATTTAAGCCACTTAAACAGACTCAAAAAAAAATTCATACAATTTTTTTTTTATAAGGTAAATTGTATTAATCAAAAGGGAGAGAACTCCCGTATACAAGAAGCATACCAAAAAGTACAGAATTTACGTCAGAACATGATTCTTGACTCTCTACAAAAGACGCTCAATCTTTTATACAAATAGGGGCTATATGGGTACACCAAAAAGCGATCAAAGATAAAAAACTATTCTTAAGATGTGAAAAAGGGGACTCAATCCCCTCAAAAGCTCTCCTATTTCTCTCCCCCCAAACTATCCACATGAGAGCTAACGGGGCGAACTTCCACGCCTTTTGCTTTCTTCTTCTACGGAAACTGGCCCAGCTATATAGCATTTCCTTTACAGTGCTTGGCATCACCCATTGAACACCAAAAAGGTTCAGGATTGCCCTCCACAAAGCCGAGGACACAGGGCAATGCAACAAAACATGATCAACTTCTTCTCCTGAGCTTTTACACATATAGCACCAACTAACAAGTGTAATTCCTCTCTTTCGCAGATTCTCAGCGGTCAAGATCGCTCCCCTAGCCGCTAGCCATGCAAAAAAGCACACCGTCGTGGGCGCCTTAGGAATCCAGATCGAGGAGTATGGAAAAGAGGCCTGCTCTCTCACCAACATACTCTGGTAAAAGGACTTTACGGTGAACAAACCATCGCCACGCAAACCCCATCTCCAAGAATCAAAAGATGGTTGGGGCCTGTCTTGCCCATATAGCAGTGTCAATAAATCTTGGAGCTCCGCAATCTCCTAATCTTGCATGTTCCTTCTAAATGAGAGGTCCCATACTACCCCCCCCCCCCCTTCATGCTCCTCACGAATCTGTTGGACCATCAATTCCTTCTGGTTTGAAACTCTGAAGACGTTGGGGAAAGAGACCCTCAGAGTATCATCTCCACACCACCTATGATTCCAAAAGTTGTTTCTCCTTCCATCACCCACCCTGTAAGTGATGTTGCCACTGAATGATTCCCAATTCTTCATGATGCTCCTCTACATGGCACACCCGAAAGGTGTTGTGATTGCCTTGGTCCTCCAACCCTCACCCGTGGAATCGTACTTTTCTACTATGACTTCCCTCCATAAAGCATGCTCTTCTACCCCGAATCTCCACAACCATTTCCCCAACAAAGCTCTGTTGAATACCCTAAGATCTTTTACTCCAAGTCCACCCCACTTCTTTGGGGAAGTGACTGTCTGCCAATTCACTAGATGATACTTTTTAGTTCCATCCGCCGCATTCCAAAGAAAATTCCTTTGAAGCCGCTCCAGTTTTTCTGTGATGCTCACAGGAGCTTGCAACAGGGACAAGTAATAGGTGGGCATACTCGATAAAGTGCTTTTAATAAGCAGTTCCTTTCCGCCTTTTGACAAGTATCGTTTCTGCCAACCTGCTAATCTTTTTTCAACCCTTTCGATCACTGGATTCCAAATCGTAGTATCCTTATGCGAAGCACCCAATGGGAGACCCGGATAAGTAGTGGGAAGGGAGTCCACCTTGCATCTGAGAACATAAGACAAAGTATTAATGTTAGCAACCTCACCCACCGGGATAATCTCACACTTGCCGAGGTTGATTTTGAGACCTGATACTATCTGAAACCACTGCAGGACCTGCTTCAGGTAGGTAAATTGATCCATATCGGCATCACAGAAAACCAGGGTGTCATCCGCAAAAAGCAAATGAGAGACTTTTCGGGCACTGGGCACCCCGATCAGAGCTGAGAATCCTCTTAAGAAGCCTCCGCCCGCCGCACGATCCAACATTCCATCACTAGAATGAATAGCATGGGGGATAGGGGTCACCTTGCCTGAGACCCCTGGAGCTGCCAAAGAAACCACACGGGCTACCATTAACCAGGACAGAGAATTTGACTGAGGAAATGCAGAACTTGATCTATCCCCTCCATCTTGCCCCAAACCCCATCTGCATCATAATGAAATCCAAGAACTCCCAATTGACATGGTCGAAAGCCTTCTCAAGGTCTAACTTGCATAGTAAGTCGGGATCTCTATTTTTCCTTCTGGAATCTACAAGTTCATTTGCCACCAAAGCGGCATTCAGGATCTGCCGACTTTCCACAAACGCATTCTGGGAAGACGAAACAGACACGTCAAGAACCTTCTTGAGTCTGTTGGAAAGCACTTTAGAAATAATCTTGTAAATACTCCCCACGAGACTAATAGGCATGTAGTCTCTGATACAAGATGCACCTTCTTTCTTAGGCACAATAGTAATAAAGGAAGCATTGATACTTCTCTCGAAAACACCATTCGCATGGAAGTATTCAATGGCTTCCATCAACTCCTCCTTGATGGTGTCCCAACAGAGCTGGAAGAAGGCAAGGAGAAACCATCAGGGCCGGGGGCCTTATCACCAGCACAACTCGGCACAGCCTCGTGCACCTCCTCCTCCTCGAAAACCTTTCTAGCCACTCACTGTCTCCCTCCCCTATGTGGTTGAACTCTATTCTCCCCAAAGTCGGCCTCCAACTAACTTCCTCTTTGTATAAGTTCTAGCAAAGTATGTTCTCTTTTTCCTCAGTTTCAATGTTATATTATGTGAATAAT
The DNA here is from genome assembly GCA_005239495.1 of Nicotiana undulata. NCBI lineage: Eukaryota > Viridiplantae > Streptophyta > Magnoliopsida > Solanales > Solanaceae > Nicotiana > Nicotiana undulata. The sequence continues at coordinate 12,334 of ML279241.1, read as the reverse complement.
GAATAGAAAGAAACTCTAGTTTCGTTGGCATATTCAAGCAAGCATGCTCAATCACCTATATGGCACATGTTTCCTTTAGTTAATCCTTGCAATTCTTCCTAATCACATTTCCATAAACATGTTCTTTGCCTCAAACTATTATATTATGTTCTAATCCTACTTCAAACTCTAAATTTGTGCTCTATTTCTAAAAAAATGTTGCCATGCATGCCTTTTACCAAGCAGATCAGAGACATATCGAAATTCAGTGACCATGGCATTTTGGCCACAACACAAAACCAAAAAATTAGAAGGAAAAAAAAATCATGGAATAACCCCTCCCTTCCTCCAATGCTTCAAAGCTTAAACATGGGATAGTTTGCAAGTCTTTGTTATTGGTAAGCCATGCAGTCTTATCACTTACCATAAGTATCAAATGGACTTATCCGGGGTAAAAAACAGCAAATTGAAGTTATTTTTATCACATAAATTAGTCCAAAAGACATAATGTAGGAAAAGGAAAAAAGAAAGTAGATAAATGTTGCAGAACTTCTCAAAAAAAATGTTGCACAACCTAAAGCTGACAAGCTACGGATGAACAAGTCCTGCGAATTTCCTGGATCAGGCTTCAAAATCACCTGCATTGCAGTTCAAAAGGAAAGGCATCTGGAGCAGTCAAAAGTACAATAAAATCATATAGGGCTTCAACAGTACTAAGTAATCAACTGTGGTTTAAAATGTCAGACAATAGATTGAAGGCAAACTAACCTGAAATTGAGTATGCCTTTGAAGCCTATTTGGATTTTCCCCATACCGACTATCGTCTGGACGAATACTAGGCTCGACATACCTGCCATCAGAAACAGTTACATCGATAGCCATACAAGAAAACACAGTAATGACGACTTCACTTCATTGCTATTATGACATCATTCTTCTTGCTCAATATCAAGATTATGAGAACCGGAAAAGAGAAAATGAAGCATAAAGAACTAGATAGTGAATCAGTTACAACCGGCACACCTCAACAAAAAATAAGACTGATATGAACTAAAGGAACTGGATATTTTGGAATAAAGCTGTATGCAACTGACATATCCATTCTCCGTGCCAAATTCATTCTCATCTAGTTAGAATGACAAAATTTCCAACTCTTCTGAGAGGTGGGAAAAGCATGAAAAGAAGACCATCTGAAATTTGCAAGAAAAGAAATGGACATCTCCATCCCGAAGCTCCAGTCAGATTTAATAGGGGACTCAATCTCTCCAGATCTAACAGTTACCATGTCCTTCAGCTTATTTTTTCTGCATAGATGATTTTATTATGTGCAAAACTTTTGGTTCAGGATAGAGAACATGACATGTATTCCACTTTTTAGATTAAGACGATCATCTCCAAATATCAGAAGCCCTGATTTTCAAGTCAGCTTGTAACCGATGATCAATGAATATTGACTGACTCGTGACATGGAAAGCATTAGCTAAAATAGAGCTAGATCACCACAGAGGATGTTTCCACCCTTCCCCCTCCCCCCCCCCCCCCCCCCCCCCCCCCAAAACCCCAATTTGCTTTAGGTGGCAGGAGAGAGTAATGCCCTAATAAAACTTTAATTTCTTTTATCTTGTGACAAGGGAGGAACAAAAGATCCTATTAAATAGTGGCACTAGGCAATTCCATCCCAGGAGCAACAAGAGAACTTATCTAATGCCATAGGTCCAGTCTCTTCATGGGAAAAAATCATGAGAACTGAATAATTAATGAGATATAACACATTTTCTTAATAGCACAGTTTAGACATTTAAAAGGCAAACCTGACATTATCATTGCCAATGACACTAACAATGACTAAGTTTATTTTTGGGATAAGTAACAATGACTAATATGTTACTTTGCATTAAAGAAACTATCTAAGATGTGGACAACTTCTCTACGCATTTCCTCTCTTCTTCTAAAGAATTCTTGCCAAATATGAGGATGATAGTTGTATTCAAGAACTTTCTAGATGAAGTGAGCTTATCAGAAAATCTTACGCAACATTCCATGGTTCTGGTCCAAGAACCCTTAAGTATGTTAGAGGATTCATAGTCCCGGCTCCAACCTGGTCAATGCAATTTAAACTTAAACAAGTTAGCAAAGTAGATGGAAAGAACTCTAAGGATTGTAAGTCTAATTTAAACACTCAAAGATCTAATAACCACTAAAAGTCCATTCATGTTATGACTGTACAAATCATTTTTTATCACCATCCATATGTAAGTGCAATACATTTCTACTCAAGATTAAGTGCAGTACACATTACATAAAAACATGCTGTCCCAAAGTACGGAATGAGAATATGCTCAACATTTCGTTTATGCTCAACAATACTTCGGTAACATATATATGTTACACATTACCTATCCAAAAAAAAAAGGGTATACAAGGAAGATAATACTTAGTTCTTGCAACTTGCAAATCACCATTTAAGACTTTGAGGCTTGAGCAGAAAAGAAAGTTCATTTTTACCTGTTATGTGTTAAGAGTATATATTTTGAGCCCTAAAAAAGGATGATAATCATACCTCAGTGTTGCTGCATTGCATCACGGCACATCCTACAGAACCCCAATACTCCTACCATGTTAAAAAGACAGGTTAATCCAAAAATAATTTTAAGACATATGAAATGTATCTACACCGAGTGGCAAGGTTAAAAAGATTAAGGAGGGGAAGTCGCGGGAATTCATTAGTCATCTACAGAGTTGACCTTTCTATTATCAACAAAAGTTTTACCTTTGTAACACAATTACACAAGCCCATTAAGTAGAAAAATACCTGGAGCCTTTGAATGGCTTGTTGAAAAGTTGGAACAGAGGGTTTCTTTTGATGTTCTGTATTGTGAGACACAGAAGAAGAAGAAGAAGAAGTGGAGAGTGCAGAGGCAGTGGAAGATTTAGAGAGAAAACGCCTGTGAAGAATGATAGGAAGAGGCTTAGTGGTGGTTAGGAGAAAGGAGAAGCGAGTCTTGTGAGGTTTGAGAATGGAAGTGACTAATGGGAGTGCAAGAATCGCCATTCTGGGTGACTGGTGAGGTTTACGTCTATCCTAGAGTAACGATAAAGAGATTACAAAAGGCACGACATTTTCATTCCATCCCTATAAATAGACAAAAAATTAGCAATCACTTACCCTTAGGAAGCTTAATAGGGGAATTTACCTCGCTATCTATGTATCTTCTATATCTACTAGTACAGGGGGACCATTTGCATCTCTAACCGTTTTTTTGTCACGTTTTAACTTATATCTGTTTTGCAAACAAAATTGTAAACGTACTCACTTTTCGTATAAACTTCAGGCATACGGGCCTGATGTAGCAAAGGCACTAACAAAAACTTCAGCATTCTAGGAGTCGGGCCTGAAGTTGTTTGTAATTGCTTAACTTAAGCATTCTACTAGCTGAAGTTTTGTTCTCTATTTGTTGTACTTAAGCATGTTTTAGCTGAAGTTTTGTCCTGAATTCAAGGGGCATTTGCATCTATACCCTCTTTTTGGGTCACGTTTTAACTTGTGCCCGCTTTGCAAAAAAAATTGCAAGCGTACCCACTTTTTCGCGAAACTTCAGCATACGGGGCTGAAGTAGCAAAGGCAATCACGCAAAACTTCAGCATTCTAGTAGACAGGACTGAAGTAGCAAGTGTGCTGAAGTTTTTGTTTGTAATTGTTGAACTTAAGCATAGTAGCTGAAGTTTTGTTCTCTATTTGCTGAAGTTTTTGTTTGTAATTGCTGAAGTTTTCGTTTTTGTAACTGGCGAAGTTTTTGTTTTGTAACTGGCGAACTTCATCTTTAGAGCTGAAGTTTTTATTTTGTAACTGGCTAGAGCTGAAGTTTTTATTTTGTAACTGTCGAGTTTTTGTTTGTAACTGGCGAACTTCAGCCTTCTTAGAGTTGAAGTTGAGGAGGAGAAGGAGGAGGAGAAAGGGGGCTGAAATTGTTTTAAAAGTGGGTACAAATTAAAACTTTTTAAAAAAAATGGGTATAGGTTAAATGGGGGCGACCAAATAGGGCGCCCGGTGCAATTTTTACTGAATTCAATAGTTTTTCGTAAAGTTTTTTTAAAAACTTCAGCATAAGATGTTGAAGTTATTTAGTTCATTTGTAAAAACCTCAGCACTAAATAAGCTAAAGTTTGTCCTGGATTCATTAGTTTTGTCATAAAGCTTTTCAAAAACTTCAGCAGAAGCTGCTGAAGTTATTTAGTTCATTTGTAAAAACTTCAGCACTAAATAAGCTGAAGTTTCAACCTGGATTCATTAGTTTTGTCATAAAGCTTTTTCAAAAACTTCAGCAGAAGATGCTAAAGTTATTTAGTTCTTTTGTAAAAGCTTCAGCACTAAATAAGCCGAAGTTTAGTTTTATCCTAAAGCTTTTTCAAAAACTTCAGCAAAAGATGCTGAAGTTATTTAGTTCATTTTTAACAACTTCAGCACTAAATAAGCTGAAGTTTGCACATGTAGCAGGAAGAAGGAGGCGCCTGAAGTTGTAAAAATTAGGGTATAGGTTAAATAATTTTTAAAATATGGGTATAGGTTAAATGGGGGCGACCAAATAGGGCGCCCCGCGTAATTTTTACAGTATAGTGATGGTTAGCCCGTGCTCCGCCCGGGCCCAATCTCGGATGGTTCAACTTTATGTCTTTGCAGATTTAGATACAATTCACAAATTTAATCTTACTTTTGATTATGATTATAAGGGGCTTCAAGTTAATCTCCATTCTGTTATGTTTCTAGTTTTTATTTTTCATAAAATTACCTCGATGGCATTGGTAGAAGTTCAAAAGTTGTCCACTCTTTACCCAACTTAATTTACCTTTCTAAATATTAGCTTGTCGTTGTTAATTTTAAATTTTAATGTGATTTCTATTTATTCATAAGTTAACATAGTCTATTACACGATGTAACCAAACATTATTCTAAGTAATAACAGTAATTTCATATTTTTTCAACGTCGAAACTTAAAAACCTATCCATACTTTCTTTTCTTTTTTTGGAATTTTCAAAAAAAATTCAGTATCCTTAGAAAGAAAGAGAAAAACATTAGAAAATTGTTCTCCAACACTTCACGAAGTCATGAAAAAATAGGTTCAGCATTTGTAGTGCAAGAAAATTCTTTCCAAATTAAAAATTATTGGAAGCTTGAACAAGGATAAAAGCAAAGGTCAACTTTGTTCTTCAAGTTGAAGATGTAAACCTTTAGCCATAATTTTGAAGTTATCGTGCCAAACTTCTTTGGAATGTTTATAGTTCATATATATGCTTATGATCTTATTAACAAGCATTTATTTTAGTATTAACTATAGGCAAAAGTTACAATCTTCAATTTAAGAATAATAGTTAAGACTTAGGATTAAAAGAAAAAAATATATTAATTTGAATTATAATTTGCCGAAGAAAAAAAAGACACATTGGTTATTCAATCAAAATAAGAAGAGCTGAGAGTTGTGTGAGATGGGAAACTTAAGAGGACCAACATGATTGCACATGTGGCAATCAAATAAGGTTGTAGAGGACATGCAACGTGTAAAGACCAGTCCGACTAGTTCAGCAAAAAATTTCACATGTCTACAAGATTACAACAAAAATTAAATATGGTAACCCTGAAATATCATAACTGCCACGTGGCTGTAAGCATATTGGACAGCCTTTAAGCAAACAGCTCAAGCAGAGATGTTGACCCTACGCTCCTCTCGTTTGTCGCTTCTAAATAGGTAGTAATAAAAGCCGGAGTAATGCGCGGATAATTTGACATAATATTAATCTTATAAAATTATGATCTAATATATCATATTAATTTAATAAATATTAGTTATATTTTATTATTTAATATGTTGTGCAGAAATATAACACAATTTATATTAAAGGATACACATCATATAGTAATCAAATAAATTGTTTGATCCTTTTTATTTTTATTATTGAATTAGCAAGTACTTAGTACTATTGATAATTTTCTTGAGTGTTATTTATTTATATTTTATTTTTAACTAATTTATAATATAAATATCATAAAATTATCTCTATCCCCCTCTTTTCGTACATTCCTTTCTATTGTAATACTTTTTTGATTAGTTCTCAAATTTTGTAGTTTATTAAAAATTTAAATAATGTGATGTTTTTTTACTAAATTATAATTTTGAATTCATCAAAAGTTTAAAGAGATGCATATATATATATATATATATATATATATATAAGGGTTAGATATGTCCTTCTACTATGATAAATTATTTAAAATTGTCCCCCGTTATACTATTGGGCCATAAAAGACCCTGTCGTCCAACTGTCCTAACAAATATACCCTTAATTAGACGGAGGTGGCACGTGGCATCCATCCGTGCCTGTTTTAAAACTGGGCACATAAGAGATTACCCGCTCCATGAAACCCACCAACCGATAATCCGGGACCCGCCATTTGTAAACCAAATTAAACCCATATCGTCCATTTCATTTTTCCCGTTTCATTTTCTTCTCTCCCTAACTATCTAGAACATGATAATACTCTCACAGCTTTGTTGATAGCCGATTTGAAGTGAAGAAATTCCATAAAGGTAATACCTTCCTCCATGAAAATCATTTGTCTTTGCTATATTATTCATGTTAGTATTGCAATTTTTTAGTTTTCTTTTCGTATTTTAGGGTTTTTATGCTAGGGTTTCGATTTCTTAGATTTCATCTACATCGAACTAAAGTTTCTGAAATTTCATTGATATATCCTTATTTCTTGTCTATCTCTAGTGTTTGCATGCATGGTTTACGCCTTTGTTCTTTATTTATTGTTGGGATTTTGTGGGATTAATTCCTGACTCTTTGTTTTGTGGGATCTTGTGGGGTTATGTGGGATTTGTTTGTTTGTCCTTTTCCGTAAAATATATTTATTTTGTCTGCAGATTCTGCACTTTTCCTTTGTTTATTAACAACGATGGTCCCAAATTGTGTGGCCATTTGATTAAAGTATTCGGGTATGTTAGATTCTTCTTGGGGGGGGGGGGGGGGGG